>CM067504.1:32444122-32554122 GCA_034509495.1 Acestrorhynchus altus | reverse complement strand
TGGTTCTTTAGTAATGGAAAGGGTTCTATATTGCATCAAAAGGGCTCTTCTATTATTTTGATCAATACAAGCTATAGCACCCACATAGAACCCTTTTCTTTACTAAAGAACCATTGAATAACCTTAATGTATATATACAATGATTCTCTGACTGTGTTTCCTCTGGAAGGGTATTGATACTGAGTTTGTCCCATTTAAGCGTGACAGTAGCTGTAGGAACATTACTGTCAGGGAGATTTGATTGCATTCAGCCCCAAGAGAGCAACAGAGAGGTTAGGTACCCGATGTTGGAGGATTAGCTCTGAAAATGTATTAGATAGAGCTAATCACTCCAGGGAGCTCAACAACCCAGAGTTGGGGACTTTATATGTTTTTAATCCACGCTGTCATATGGGTCATGTGCTCATGGCTGCTCCAGAGCAGCATATTCTATTGGTCAGTGCGTATTTATGGAGATTATACAAGCTGTGTGTACCGGCAATGAGGGCATACCAAAGTATCTGACATAGCTTTACTCATTTGATGCCAACATCTTTGGTCATTTAGATAGAAAGCAAATATGTACACAAGTCAGTGGTGATCTGGAAGGTAGTGTCTCACCTTTCATTTTTCTATATGTGGCATCTTGGCCTGACATGGCTTGGAAAGCTTGGGTCAAGTTTTTTTTTCCACATGCTGCCCCTCACATTGCTCAAGAGGTTGAAAGGTTGAGGAAGGATCTGATAAATATTGACCGCAGACAGGTCACTCTCTCTGCTCCAAGACTTTGATTAGAAGGCTTGACCACTGCTATTATAAAGTCTAACTGCAGTTGTGAGTCACTCTTAGATAAATGGAGGCTCAAAATACATTTAGAAGTTTATTGCTTTAACTCAAAAAGCACTCACTGTGCCGACCCCAATATGTGTTTTCCTCCCAGCACAATCAAAAATTAGCAAAGCAAACAAAAATAAACAAGTAAATATAACCACAGAGAAAATGTATGGTGAATATATACAATAAAGAACATCATAAATACCTACATTAAAAATAAGACCAGAGGTATAAAAACAAATACAATGTATGGGCACAATAATGGGCCTCATTGTTAATATGTTTTTGTTTTCTCCCATATTTGCATTTTTATGTGTATATGCTGAGAATAAAACATTTGAATGAATCAAATTTATTATAGGCAGCAATCAAGAGGTCTCAGTATTATCTGCAGGATTCTCTTGAGTCTGAATTACCTCACCCTCATAATCTGCACTCTGCACACACAAACCCATCGTTTTGCAATGTGTACACACACTCTGAATGTGCGTTTTTATAAACCTTATGTGAAGATTTCTTCAAGTACTTCTATAACATGTGTCCAAAGAAACTCTTTAGTATTTTTTTTCTGTCAAACACAAGTAAATGATGTGTTAATGCAATTCTGGCAAATAAAAACAAAATGTAATTAAAAATATAACTCAGTTTAATACAATGTTTTTGTGTGCTATAAATACAGAATAATTCTAATAAAAGGAAGACATAGATGGAATTTGGTGTGAAATGGCTCATTGTATCTGACTGTGTTATAATTTTATGCTTATGGCTAGCGGCTCTATAGCCAATATGAAGGACATCCTTAGCAAGTAGAATGCTCTGAAATAAGTGGTTTAGAAACTATACTTTATGAAAGACTCATGCCATTTGGATTGTCTACATAATTTGAAATGATTGTCGTGATGGTACGTACAGGTGTTGGCAGAAGTTCACCACAAATATAGCCATTATTGTTACTATCCAAACCCACCAATGTACCTACATATGGTATGTATTGCCATTACTGCTGTGGACTATTTCACTGCATGAATGTCCAGCATGTAGACATCGTAAGTCCATTTATAAAATCCACCCAGAATTTGTTCTGCGAGTGAATTTTTCTTTTTGGACCTGCATTTTCCATCTCTGTATGTATGCCTCCACCATGTCAGTTTAAGGCCAAGACCTTCATACTCTGGTAAATCATAGGGGGTGTAGAAATGTTTCATCCTGGAAGACTTGTGAGGAAGGGTCTTCTAAAGTTAAACTCAAACTGCAAAATGTTTGAGTTTGAATTTGGCATGTCCCAACACGGAATCCGGTAGAGAAGACCCTCCAAGCTGCTGGCTTGGCTACATTAAGTAGACTGAGGTGTAATGGAACCCACTTCAGCAGTGCCAGCATCACATGGGTGTTTAGGCGTTCAGGCAGCAGCAGCTGGAATCCAGTCCCAGCAGAGTGATGGGCAGGGGCTCTTTTTGTTGTAGTGGAGAACACAGTACAGTAAATTCAGCTCATATTTACATCTCAAATTAAAATATATTTGAGTAGCCTATGATCTCTTGACTATAGCAAAATCTGGCAAGTGTCTATTTATATGTCTATAAATACTTCATTCAAAATTCAGAATGTCAGAAGGTCAGAACTACAGTTAGCTCTGCTTTCACACTGCTGTTTAGCAAGTGGACAATAGTCCAGTAACTTTAGGATATCCTATCATCATCTGATGATTGGATTGTAGAGGGGTGCATGTTGGCATTTTTGAATTTCTGTTGTATAATTTATGACTACAGCCTGCCTCAATTTCCTGTAGTTGGTCTGAAGGACCAAACCAGCCAAAAAAGTGTTCTCACACTGCAAACAAACCGACCATGGCTTAGTTGATCCAGACCAACTCTTTAGATCAGACCAACTTCTGTTTGGTTAGGTTAAACCGTGGTCCACAGCACATTTCACGTGTCCAGATTTGGTTAGGACCAAACTGAAAAGTTCCAAAGTCCTTTAACTATAGGGAAGAAAGAAATTAGCTGCATGTTCAGCAAAATCCCCAGTTTTGAACTGCAAGGGTTCATTCAGATTTTGCTGTGTGGTTATGACAGTGTCTCTGATTTGAGGGATTTTTGTGACTGCCACTAAGAGCTTTATTTGTATTTGAATCAAGTCCTTCATCGACTTTAGTTTGCAAAGAGCTTAAAATCTGATATGATTTCTCTGTGGAACTGAGTGATTGGTGGCATCCACCACAAATACCAGGAAATAGTCTTGAATGACAGCAGTCATGTGTCTTGTTTGGATGTGGCTGGTGTAGTTGTATAATCTTCTGAGCTCCATAAGACCTAGCTCATTTCTCAAAATCAATCATTTATAGTCATCCCACCTAAGAGGGGGTTGGAATTTGACTGCTGTTTACAAAAGTAAAAAAAAAGCAAAAACACAAATTAGATTTTGTCTCTGAATAATTATCAAAAGAAATCACTAACTGAACTCCTCACTACTCCCCACTGTTACAGGGGTGGACAAGAGGAATGGCTCAGAATGTCATACACTGATGTGTAGCAGAAGGCTTGGTCACCAACAGAGTGGAGTAGAAAGAGCAGATTGTGTATAAATGAAAGTAATTTATTATTGCTTCATTATTTATTTCTGAAAATAATGGCTGTCGAGCTTTGGTCCATTTGCTATTTTTTGCTACATATGTTTTTCTGTATAAACATCTGCTCATCTTTGTCTTATGATTAGATGTAAGTTAAGGTACAGTGACTATTTTAACAAGTATTGGAATTCATTATGTTTGGGTGGAGGTAGAAAATAACTTTTAAAGGTGACACAGAATGTTAAACATATGTATCTGGGCAAGGTTGAATAATGAAAGTTCAGTAACAGTCTATGAACCTAAAATACTGTCTCTACATTCAAAACAAAACTCATAATGAGTCTCAATTCATTAATATCTACGGCAAATGTACATATGGTCATGAAAAAAGTTTGGACACTCCATGAACACCTTTGACATTTTTCCACATATTCGTAGCTATGGACATTTTATCTTCATTTTAACAGTATTGAGTGATGGAGGTGATATGACTAAACAAATAGAACTGATTAATAATTTGTAAAACATAATTATTACTACTCAAAATTACCCCAAGTGGCTCAGCAGTCTAAAGCCCTACCACTAGGATCCGAGGATCGCAACCTTGATTCCCAAATCCTCTTTCCTTGGTTTCACCTGATCTGCTCATAGACTTACTTCATATTGATGGAGTTGACTGGAATTTGGATCTGCATGGCTACCCGATCAGGCTAAATCCAGGAAAGTAGGAAAGAGATTTTATTAAGCAAATACAGAACATGAAAGGAGAGAGAGAAAAAACAAAAACAAAACAATAGTACCAATAGATTCTGATAGCACAGTGCATTATTTTGCTGGAGTATCCCATCATTGTGGGGGTACATGAAGGGCAGCAAATGGTCAAACTGCAAAAGGCACTGGTCAACAACATATTTCGCTAAGAATGATTAAGCACTCATGAGTGCCCACTACGCTGTCCACTGTGGGTGGTAATGCCTTCTATGGCATACTCTCACTTCACATGTGACACTGTACTAATGCACGCAACCTCAGAAATGGAACATTCCATCCATCTGGCATGCAACTCCCATGCCTCACTCAAGCTCCAATACTTCTTATCACTTTGCTATGAGCACACTGGCCAGTGTTCAACGTTACTCAAAACACCTCTTTTTACAGGTGACGGGGTTCCCAAGCAGTCCCCTGAGGTAACACCAGTTCATAATCATGTCAGTGTCTAAAAACTTTTTCTTATGTTTATTTGCATACTATTTGTGGTTTAACACCTTTACATTTTCTGTTTTCTGCATTTTCCAACTGGGCTGGATTTCCTAAAAGCATGTAACCACAACAATGATTCTTATCATCACGCTGTACACTTCAACAGTTCAGATGGACTTTACACTAAAATGCTTTTAGGAAACTGGACCCACATTTTTGGTTTGCCTCACCAATTAATACAGAATATATTTTGCAGTAGCTCCTTTTAACTGAAGAAGAAGGTCATTAACACAACAAACTAATAGATTTGAGGTTTTGGATTATCTCTCTTCTGTCTTGAATTTGACCTTCTACTCCTGAAAGCTTCTTTGGCCTTTTCCCATCCCCTTACCTGGCTGAAAGTTCCTAGTGACCTTATTTCAAGACCCATGTAATTGTAATTGGTTCTCTGGCTTAGAATAGTTCCCTAATATGTGAACTGATATTTGTCTGGGGTCTGCCCCCTACCTCTGTCTCTTTGTCTCTGTCTGTTCCTCTCTCTCTTTCTGTCTCTCTTCCTCCCTACAGGCTTTGGCTCACTTTTAAACATTCCGGTCATGGTTGGGCAAGGTGCATGCTGTCAATTTTATTTATAAACCTCACTGCCCTAGTCTTTCATTCAGACAGCAGGGCTCTAACCCCCCACATCCATCCAGCGAGTGAGAGAGAGAGACAGAGAGAGAGAGAGAGAGAGAGAGACAGAGAGAGAGAGAGAGAGTGAGTGAGTGAGAGAAAGAGTCAGACACCACCCACTACTCCCTGTCAAAGGAAACGCACGTACACAAACCCTCAGCAGCATGGGCACACCCACCACATGCACACCAGCAGCACTAGAACAGCACAAGCATCGTGTTACAGAGATGGTTGAATGACTCAATCAGGTGGTCCGTGAGGAAGCTACAACACAAATCTGTGGTCCAGTACTCATTTCTGAGAATATCTGAAGAAAGTGATTACTGGTAGTGATCAAGTCAGGTGGACTGAACAGAGGGGTCTGTGCTGACCAGACCCTGTAACATCTTTATTGGACACTTTATCACAGCTTATACAATTTATACCCATGGCTGGCTATATAATTTACAGTAATACGTTAAGCCTTACACAGAAAAATATAAATGACATATTTTGCCATAAATATATAAAAAATATTTTGCATTATATATTGCATAATATATTCTCCAAATAGCTCACATATGATATGGGATACTTTAGTGACATATTTCTATACAGGACACCAATTAACTTTTGTTCATTTTTGTATTCTTTTTTCATATCCATTTCATTCTAGTCAAGGTCACAGTGAGTCTGGATCATGTTTGGAGCTTATACAATACCTATTGTTACGCAATAAAATGTTTTACATTGCAATATACAATGATCAACATAACATTAACCTTCCTTATATTCCGTAGCTGTCCCACTTGTGGATTACGACCTCTGATGGTGTCCAGTGGCATCTAGTAAGTAGTAGTAATTATACTGATTTGACCCACTGTGCTATGTACACACCTCTGCATTTTACTTTTGTAAGTCGCTCTGGATAAGGGTGTCTGCTAAATGCCACAAATGTAAATGTACCCATTTTACCCATCCTCACACTGATGCACACATACACACTAGTGTATTCACACACCAGGGGGCAGTGAGCACACGTGCCCGGAGTGGTGGGCAGCCCTATCCTCAGCACCCAGGGCACAGCTGGGGAGTTCAGTGCCTTGCTCAAGGGCACTTCAGGGAACTCTCCTGCCAGTTCTCAAGACTGGTTCCCAATGATATGAGATACAACCTTCTCAAAAGATATACAGTGTCATATATTATTTCATAATTTCACAATGTCATGGGGGACAAACAACAGTCACAGAGAAATGTGTCATTATAATATATATATATATATATATATATATATATATATATATATATATAGGACAGGAAAGGAGGGTTTCAGCTGAAGAGTTTTAGCTTGCTGTTGATATATCTTTTTTAATCTATTCTTTGGTTTTATTTATTTTTCTACACACTGACTGGCAAAAATGCACCAATACATATTGTTTTATTGGAATGAAAATGTATGTGTGAATGCAAAGATTATATATGTATTACAATATTAAAGCAGTATGTTGATTGGGTGCAGTATGGCAAACTCTCTGTGGCAAAAGCCATGGCACTCTATACTCCAAGGCCTCTATACTTAAATCTGACAGTTTGATCCTAAACAGAACCTGGATTTCAGTCTGGTTCAAGTCTGTGGCAGTCAAGGTCTCCTATTCATGAAACCACTGCAAACAAGTGTGACCTAGATGGTGGGCAATTTGTCAAATCCTGATTCTCTCAGTGCAATGATTCACACTCTCTCAAAGTGTGTCAACTCAGCACCATAGAGGAGTCTAGCAGTTATTGATGATTGCAAACCATGAGGTAGACTATCCAAAAGTAAAGAATAAAACAGTAGAGAGCCTTTTCATAGGGCAGCAGGGGAAGCACTTTTATGCCCTATTGTGCCAAAAAACAGTGTCTAATTAGACCACACCTGTAATCATTTACATATCTGCCTGAGAAATAAATGCATACAGTGCAGACATTGCAAGGTTTTTGGTCAACGAGTGTACAATTTTATTTTTCTATATATATTTTAATTTTAAACTTTGTTCATTTACTATTTTTGTCCCTGATCTTTGTGCGCAAATAGCTCTATTGAAAATGAGGACCAACCACATTGTTCTACTTTGTAGTTTAAATAAAGGTAGATTGAACTCCAGCTCTACAGAATGTACACCTCCACTCTAATGGCCTATAAATATCTTCTTGGAATCACTGGGTAAATATGTTCAGGTTCATGTTCTCAGAAGTGTGAATATGCTTTCAATCACACAGCATGTGGGCTACGTCTCTGATCGCTGGTCTGTCTTCTGATCTTCTTCTCATCTTTTGTAAGTGGAAGTATGTGCACTCATGTGAAACATTGAGGGCACTGGTAGACTGGGGCTCATGAGGTTAGAGCCAGAGTGGCATGACAACAGGCATTGATAGACACAGGGCAATTCACAAAGCACTGAGTGGGGTGGGTGGGGACAGGAGGAGAGGCAGGACAACTCTCATAAATAAATGATGCAGGAATCAATTGGATGTATTAGTCCGACATAATGGGAACAATAGCATGCACTAATGTTTTATGCAATTTCACGCTCCTGTCTGAGAGGCATCGCACACAGGAGATGACTGTTTACTTAAGGTTACGTCTTATTATATTGCAGTAAATGTACTGCTGGATGATTCACAATACAGGACCTGTTTACTGGATCATAATGCACAAGAGCAGGCAGCGTAATCTCTTAAAGACCAAACCCTTTGAGACATGCGTCTCACAATTTGATATGGCTTAGTTAGCCTCATAGCACTAAAGCAGCGACTGACTGCATTTCGCCTGCAATGTCAGTTCAATTCTTTGCATAAATTACATATCCATTACCTGAGACTCTGCTCGTGTGAATGAGTTGTTGCAGTTTTTTGTTATGCATGAACGAAAGTTTCCCAAATTGTGTAACCACAGCAACTGTGTCTAGACAATTGGACCTTCCGGCTGCTGCTACACCACAGTTCTGTGGGGCTGAATTCTGCTGCTGCTGGTGGTTGTAGCAAAGCTTTGTTGCACAGTGGTGAAACCATCCAGGCCAACAGTCTTCTCCTGCCACCATAGCCACTGCCTGGGGTCCAGCAGCCGGCCTACTCACTGCCCACTTACCACACAGATAGCTGTGCATTCCCATGGAACAGATACAGTTTGGGCCCCCCAGCTTATAGCCTCCAAATGAGCTGATGCATAGATGCATGTTAAAGTACATTGAGTCATTACACATTTATAACTGGACTGAGGGGGAGTGAACGTGCGATTAACCCTTTACCAATTTAGTGATTATGGGTTGTTCTTTTACCACCTTAACTTTTGAAAATAAAATGATGAATAATTTTGTTTTAATTATGTCAAGAGAATGTTTACAGTCTTCAAAGTAAAGACATAATGATAGACAAGACTAAGCTTATATACTATAACTTTGTGGCATAGTGCAGAAACCTAGAACCTCCATAAAGGGGGCACCTGCATTTTCATTCCTTATTATTTTTCATATTTTGTAGAGCTATACTAATGTCTTACAGCCATACTGATTTGAATACAGTGCACATTTGTTCTGGGAAGTTATAAAAATAATGATGGTGAAACTGAAAACCTGCCATTACTGTCACCATGTGTCATTACCAGTTTTGTGTGGTAAATATAATTTTTCACATTTTCGAGAAAAAAAAAAACATTGTAGGTCATGGATTTCAACACTACTCAATAGCTTATGAACACAATTAATTTTAAATGCTTTCCATGACAATATAAATGGTGAAGATACTGAATAAATTACATTTATGCAACAGTTGGACACACCTGAATGTAAATAACATATCTATGTCTTTAAGTAATAAGAAAACAAGTTGTGTTTTTATAATTAAATTTTTTTTATCATTCAGTTGGATAAAAAAGTTTCAAGTGGCAAAATAGCAAAGTGTAGATGATTAAAAGATTTTTTGATAGCACAATAACATTTTAGGTCTTAATCTAAGAATTAGAGTATGCTGTTCATGATCATGTACATGATCTCTTGAATAATCAAATGACTGCAGAAATCTGGTTATGACTGGATCAGCAAGTATATGTAAGGAAACCGTGTTTTGCAATGCATGTTTGTCACATTTGGTGTGTGAAATAACAAGCGCAGTGTGAAAAGTACACTATATCTCAAAAAGTACACTGAATATGGAGTGCACATTAAAACACATGTAGATGAGTTACTCACAGGGTCTGTTTCAAGAGTGCGTAACTTTAGTATTGGAGGACAGATCGCATGGAAATTTGGAAGTTTGGACTCCTTACTCAAACATACCAAATTTAACTCACCAGTTAGTAACTACCAAACCTTGCTAGAAACCAGCCCTACTTTAACTGCACTGAGCATGTGGAAGACAACTTTTTTAATCTATGCATTGTGGTGTTGTCTCCTTTCAGACAGGATGAATCTGATGATTGTAAGCTCATATTGAGTCAGTCAGTGGAGAACTCAGAGTGGAGAATTCAGAGAGAGAGCTCAGTCAGAACTCTGTGAAGTAAATGTCTTCAGAGCTAGAGCTACTGCTGTCATTCATATCAGCATAATAACTTGATCCATAATACTAACATTTTAGCTGAGGGTAAAAGCTTTGCTAACTTATATTGTAGATTTATGTAAATAGATGTAGCTATAAAACACACACAAAAAAATTAAAAATAAAATCCACACCATTGCCTGCCTAGAATATCATACTTGTTCAGCAAGAAAAAAAAAGCTTTGCTTTATAAATCCTTTCATGTCATGGAGCTCACACCACTTTCTAGAAGCCAAGCCAGTATTCTGGTTTTAGGACAGACTCTGACACACTCTCCTTTGGCTTGCCACCTCTTTTGAGATCTGAAACTGTACTTCTTTGGTTTGACAGTGAGTGAATGAATGGTGCATGCGACATAAGAATGTAATAAAATGTGATGCAGATGGAAAACCTCTACAAAAATATACCAGACCACTCTGTTTTTAGAATTATTCTAAATAATATAGTAGACATGGGGCAGTGATGGTCGCATAGCGCATACAATGCATTAGATCATTTTTCCTCCCCACTCAGGAGTACTCCTCTTTCAATTAAAAACAAAATCTGTTTGTAACACTGTAAACCTTTCCTCTTTGTCTAATGCTAAACACAGGGTTCTTCATACTTACTGACCAAATGTGAAATGGAAAAATACCAGAGGATTTTGTGCTATTACAAAAAATATCACACATATCCTACTGCACTGTAGAGTGGGGGAAAGGGCATGGGCTGTGTGATGAATAATGGAAAATTTGGGATTTTGAAGGATTTCCTTCATGTCATAAGCCATCGTTTCATGAGCCACCATGAGAGACGCCTGTCTGTAGAAATCAGTTCCACCACACAGCTTCAAACCATGTTCACACACTCGCAGTGCTCACAGCTGCCAGTCACACATAACCACACACACACACACACACACACACACACACACACACACACACACACACACACACACACACACACAATGCTGCAGAATACAAACATATGTATTATAAAGGATATGCATTGTATAAAGTAACACATATACTATATGCACAAAAAGTATTGCGACATCAGCTCATTCAAGGTTTCTTTTGAAGTCAAGGATATTAAAAAGAGTTTCTCCTGCTTTTGTTGGAGTAACTGTCCAGGGGAGGGCTTCTACTAGATTTTGGAGCATTATTGTAAGGATTTGATTGCATTCCATGACAAGACAGGATTTTGGTTGATCACCACCCTTGACTAGACTTGAATATCTTCTTACTAACTTATTTTTCATATTTTAGGTGTGTTTATGTATTTATTTATTCTACTGACAGATACATTTTATTAAATACTATATATTGACAAAATGTACTGTAATTTGTTATTAAACAAATTATTTGGCAATACAATATTATTACAACAAACTCAAATCTGACATTTTAGCGGTATAGACTACATTTAATAAGGTAGTGAGTTGCAGTCTACAACAAAAAATCTCTCAAGGTCTATTAATGACTAAGTGTGCATGAAAACCTTCACTATGGTTCACACATGCATGTTCATTAAGAGCTACATAACCTTTGAAGACCAACAACTTGTCAACTTATGCTAATGATCCTTAATATTACTGCATCAAATATCACACACTAACTACGAACACACTCCAGTGGATTTCACGCTGAGAGGAACCCTGAGGCCCTCCTAAGCTTTCAAAGAAGACCTAATGATTTATGAGAAAAAATTCACTCTTTTCTGTTCAATAGAATCACGTTGTATTTAATTTCTCTTGGTGTGCTTCATTTTCTCTGTTGTATCTAAAGATAAAATATAAATATATCCAAGTGAGTACTCCCACTAGTTAGACCACCAACATAATGATAATTATCAGATTTTATAAAATAAAAAATGTCTGACTGCAGGTTTTCATTCCGAACACCTGGTTTTGTTCGCTTAATCACTTGGTTTCAGTCATCAAACAGTTGATCAGATGATCTCCTGCTTTGTTGAATTGAAAATCTGTCACACCAGCCCTTTGTGGATGTGATTGGACATCACTGCTGTAGGTCATCTGGGAGCTCAGATAGCACGTTTACAGTCATGAACCATCCAAGACATATAGTCTACCGATAAGGAGCCTATCAGGAGCCAGGTGGACAATGCATGATGCCCGAGGTGAAGGAGAGTCCACAGACTTTTTGAATGACACCCTGTCAGTGAGGAGGGCCAGCTGTTGTTCAACTACCCTTCCTGCATGCGAAATGCACTGCAGGAATAAACTACGTTTCTTTCATTTTTATAAGTCTGGTGTGGTATTTTTGCACAGTTAGCAAATCAAACCCCAGTCTGACCAGGGAATGTTACATCAATCTTTGCATTGTATGTCTATTATAAGCTTCAAATAAAGCATATGGAATGTCTTTTAACAGCGTCAAATCAGAGTGGTCTCTAGAGATTTATGAATAGGTGGGCTTAGCTTTAACTAAGCCCATGGAGGGTTAACAAATCTGCATTATATAACTGACATAAAATTAAAAGCATACTAATATTAATAAAAGCCATTCAAAGATGACTTAAATACTATCCACCCATTAATAAGAGGTAAAGATTAAGCACAAGTACAAGCAATTTAAGTAATGTAATGTAATGTGGTCATCTTTGCACTGGGAATTTATTTCCAATCACATGAAACCAGGCTCTTATTAATGGAGAGAGATTTTCAAATTACTTTTCCAAATATATATTTTAAATCACTGAATAAATCTGACAAAAGCTTCATGAATAGTTTGTAGCATTTGGCTCAATAATGCACAAATTAGTGCAGTAACCAGTAATTGATTGGCTCTTTTAGTTGAAGGGCAGGACTTTATCCATAACAGCCACAGATCAACTAACGATTTCAGGGGCATTTTGGGGCAGCAGTCCTCTCTCTCGGATTCTAGTGCATCAATATGGAACATGGAGACAGATACTCGGTTCACTGAGAGAATAAATTAGAGAAAATATGTTTTTATTGGGTTCTTTTGTTTTAAACAACATTTAGGAGGGGCAATAGTCCTCCTGAATAATTTCTAAATGCTAATGCTAATGCTAATGTTTACAACTGAACAGCTCAAACACATTCATGGTCATTATGTTAACTTAGTCTTAACATATTAGTAAAATCATATAGGGATGTCAGTAAAATATGATCATTGCCATAGATGTCTACTTTTCCTTGTTGTCTTAAAAACTGTCCTGAACTGAAGGCCTGGCTCTAATCGTCAAGCTTTACCATTGATCTCCCTCAAAGCTGTAGCCTTGAACATTTCACTTGATGACAAAACCACTGCTTACTGACACCCCTTTATAATGCCTTGGTGTTTTCATGTGGGAACTACAGTGATAGCTGTCCTCTTCTGGCTACATCCCTATCCTTGCTGCCCCAAACCATTTCAAAAATATAAATTGGACTGCATCGCTACCAAGAGACATTTCTGGCATCTCAAATCCAATTTTGGCCTACCTTTTCTCCTTCTTATTTGTCAGAGGGCCACCGATTGTATTTCCTTGAACAAAATAGCTGTGACTCGCTAGGATATATTTGCTCAGTGATGCTTCAACAGGCATTTACTGTCTCTCCACTCTGCTGCGCTGTACTAGCCTGAAGGAAGATTGCTGAGCTGAGACACTTTTTCTAAACGCAGCCCAACAAGTTAGGGCTTGTTTTATTGGTGTCAAAAATATATTAGAAAGTGGAAGGAGAAGGCAGGATCTAATAACTTCCTTTTCTCTTTAGAGGGTTTGAATTCCACTGTGGTGAGTATAAACATATCTAACAGGATAAATCAAAGAGCAATTTTTGAACTTTTAGAAGTCTGTGTGTGTGTGTGTGTGTGTGTGTGTGTGTGTGTGTGTGTGTGTGTATACTCCCATCCTATCCTGGTGATGCTGTTTTGCCAGCCATGTACTTGAGGAACAAAAGCAGTTGGTGTGTTCCAATCACTTCAGTAGTTCCCTGTGATGTAAACTACAGGGGAAGTTCACCTATTTAAACTGAGGTTCTGAAACACAAGGAGTGAAAGCATTCAGTTCAAAGGGAACATTAATTTCCATAGGATGTAGTGAGTACCAGCTTATCACAGCACAGGACATTGACAAAAAGCTCACCCATCAGTCATGTCACCGTTGGGATTAAACAGCTTTACAAGCAATAAAACACAAAGTCTGAAACAGACACAAACCTGTTATATGTCCATAAAATGTATTTCATATATTACCATATTACTTAACATGATACACTGCTTCAGTCAGTTTGCTAGTTACTTTAGAAATCAAATGTCATCAGCTTTTATGGTGAAAGCTATGTGCTGTCATTTACTTGATGATGACATTTCGAATGAAATGATTTATGTTTAGTGTAGAGTTAAGGTTAGGTTTAGGTTAATGTGTAGGTTTAGGTCATGAAAGCTGCTTTGTAATGTTCTCTGTTAAAATGATTTCATTGCTGTGTGTCTGGGTCAAGTTAGTCAGTCAAATTTTAAGTAAAATGTATGCAGAAATAAAGAAAGGGTTCAGAAACTCTCAAGCCCCACTTTATGCATGAGGGTCAATCTATATTTAGTACACATTGTACGTTTACTAAAAGTACATTTAAGTCACACATGAATAATTTCCTTTGAGACCAGGCTGAGCCTTAATCCTCTAAATGAAAGAAACCTTTGGTTTCAAACTTTTCCTCTGTGACTTTTACAACATGCCACCAGAGACAAGTTACAAAAGAAAGAATTTAAATAATTAAGAAACTCTCTAGTATCTGAACATTTTAAACATATTTATAAAGATGGCTCAGCAGTTACTCTGTGCTCAGTTTTGAGGTCATGTGTTTCTGACTTTGAGCAATATATATATATATATATATATATATATATATATATATATATAGAGAGAGAGAGAGAGAGAGAGAGAGAGAGAGAGAGAGAAAGAGAGAGAGAGAGAGAGAAAGAGAGAGAGAGAAAGAGAGAGAGAGAGAGACAGAAAGAGAGAGAGAGAGAGGCAGAAACTTGATAATTTAATAGGAAACAGTACAAAAGAAAAATAATATATAGTTTCTTCCTTTTTCTGTTTCCCTCTTTCTTTCTTTGGGGAATTACTAGAAAGCCCCCTTTGTGTTTCTTTCCCAGCCTTTCCTTGCCAGAGTTGTTCATTGTTTATTAATTCCGGTTCTCCAACCATGGACCATAGAGATAGCTCAGTGGGTCTTTAGTCCTTCACCTGGGTTGCCTGGGTTCTCACCCTCAATGAGGGGAGTCTGTTTCCTTTTGTGTTTCTAAGACTTTTTGCCCCTTTCCATTGTTAGGTTCTCTCTGGTGTCCTTTTCACTTTTTTGTAGTTTGTCCCTGTTCTATTTAGCACTGCACTTGGGTCAATTTCCCTGTCCTCCTTCAAAATCAGTGTAGGTTAAGTACTGCTCGTTTTTTCTTAGCATTATTGCATCAGGTTCATTTCAACTTCAAGTAATGCTATTATTAGGCTATAAATAAAACCTATTGCCTTTGTGCTGCTGTTTTTCATAATATCAGCAGTATTTTGAAAAATGTTTAACAGTTCATTCAGTTCAGATAATGGTAACATGTCAAACTGACAACATGCTGAGTCCAGAATAAGAACACTCAGTCCACGTAGGTCATGAAGGTATCAGAATGTGGTGATGAATGGACCAATAGAAATGCTCCAATTTGACTTTGGAATAAAATCTTTTTCTATGACTTCCAGTGAAAAATAAGTTTTCTTTCTCGTGTAAAATTGCCAATTTGGAGTTTTTTGTGTGGCAGTGAAGATACGCATTTCTTATCTCCAGCAATAACTGCGACTTCCAGAGGTTAAAGGATGATCTGAAGATTGGTCAGGAATTTTAATATTTCAATATTTTCAAGTGTCATTTAACGGGATGATAAGGAGGCCTTACTATCTGAAAATTTGCCTCCTCGTTATTTCTCATCTCCATCCCCACAAATTAGTTCTAATGCAAATTGCTTTATAAACTACAGGATGAATGGTAATGCACTTCCAACGCAGAGATATGCGGGGAAGCGAAGTTGGAGCCATTCAATCAAATCACACGTTTCAGTCAGCGCCATTTGTCAGTGTCACTTTTCTCTGTGTTTGATCCATGAGGTAAGAGTGTTATGCAGCTATCATTTGTCTTCATCAAGTATGAGAGGCAGCCTCACTCTCGTGCCCACTGAGCTGTCATTCTCCCAGGCCTCCTCGCTCCGAGAGACATCAGTAAGCTGTGCAGTTCATCTCCGGAGAAATACATAATAACACAGTGTAATCTCAACTCAATAATTCATAACATGTCATGTACAGGCAAATATGGATATGGGTAGGAATGTTGTTAGTCAGTTGGCTAAGAAGGAGAAATCCTGTAGAGTGAAGGCTTTACTGACAACTGGGTTCTCCAAGAGTTTCTCTATCTCTTTTGCTCACTCGCTCACCCACTCGCACAAAAGTACCTGCTCTCCCTCTTGTCACCATGTCTGAACACAGCTTGTCTATGGGGTAGAGAGTCTGTCCGTTTGATCCACCGAAACTTGCTGAAAAGCTCCTCGAAAGTACAGTAGAAATTGCAACAGACCAGAACAGAACCTGGAACACTTCCACCTAAATTAGCTGGAGGAACTGTGGCAGAAAACCAGTGAAACTAAAGTAAACTTGGTCTAGACTCATAAACAAACACTGCAGGAAAGCACCAGTCTACAGACCAGCACACTGAGAGAGCAAAGAAACGTCAATAGTTATCAACACCCCTCCAACCACAACGCCAGTTTCCCCAAACATATCAGAGTGCAAAGTTTTATTCGAAGACAGTGAGGGTTATTTTCCAACATTCTATGAAGCCACTTTCATGCTCAAAACTCCAGACATTTTCGAAATACTCTGGTAAGGTTCAGGCTTTGCATTATTCACAAAACAGCCCCAAAACAGCTTCAAGCTTATCATTTAAAGGTGCCATAGAATGAATGTAGAGCATTTAAATTGTTGATTAATGTGTGAATGATAGGACTGTCAATCAAGACAACAAATTAATTGTTGCAGTTAATCATGATTAATCACAATTAATCACATTTTTTATTCCTTTAAAACATATTAAACATGTTAATGTTTACATTGCTTAATGAATCCACTAATTAAGGGGGCGCTATATAACACTAGCTGGAGCACCCCTTCACTGTTTAATGTAAATCGGAAAAAGGATTGTTTAATTTTGTTTTTTCCACTATTGTACCATATTTGTTTCTGAACTGTGAGGTCCAAACCCTATCTCACATCTCTTGGCCATCTCTTATCACTGTAGGCACATTAAAAAGAAACTAAAATAAGGTTGAATGTTTTAATAATGGATTTTTAAATGTAAAATAGAGATCTCATTATTTTTAATCCCATTAATCTGAATAATATTCTGTTACAACAATTGTTTTCAATATTCACATCACAATAATATTCTGTCATTCATGATTAATCACAAGTTAAATGCCAATACTTCCTTGTGTTTTGTTTTCCTCATAATAAATGTGCAGTGTGGTATGAAAGGTAAAAATGTAAAAAAAATCTCAGACAATAACAATGCTGCTATATTCAGCTTCCAGGTCAGTCTCTTATTAGTGATATGTAAATGTGCATGATTCTGCAGCAGGTCTATATATGTCTAGGAGTACATATATGTGCACAGCAGTATGGGGTGCAGTTGTATAATGTGTACTAAATGTACCTTTATGTATATGCACAAAGTACTGACACAACCCAGGCACACGGAAATGAAATGATTTAAACAGAGAATGTTAGAGAGTAAGCAGTGTAATTATATTACCTGAACTTTCAGCTGCACCTACAACCTAACCCTTAATCTAACCCTTAACCTAACTCTAAACATAATAAAATGAAATCAATTATTTCTATTGGCTCAATTCTCCTTTTCTACATAAAATTATGGCTTATGTGTATTTTGCTTATGTGTATTTACTCCACCATATCACAGTGATATTTACTTGCCTGAAAGCCTTTCACTAATGGGTGAGTTTAATGTAAATTCTTGAGGTGTTAATATTCTGAATCATAGTTTTGAAACCGGCACATTATTCAGCTCTGTTTTGGTTCTTTAATTTTTTAGATCTTTTGAAGGGGGAACAACAGTATCTATGTTTTCTTCAATCAAATTGAATTCTTTCAGATTACAGAATAAGGTTGAGGTGTTTATATATGCACTCTACACAACAACTTGATGAAAATCTCATGTATAGAGAACCGCTTAGTGTACATGTTACCATGACAATGAGCAGTTGGTTTGTTGTTGTTGTTTTTTTTTCTAATATGGTTAAAAGCAAAATGCTATAAATGCTTGAAAATGATCTGAATCATAATATGATCAAATATCAAGTATAACATTATGAGACAGGTGAGCTGGATGTCATTCCAACTGCCAATAACATGAAACCTCTGTGTGTGCAGATAAAATAAATGAAGGAATTTACAGATTTTGAGTGGAAACAAACTTTCCATCTGCCAAGCTATTTGTTAATGATTTTATGCAACTTATGCAACTTTTATCTCACCCCTGAAAAACCTGTATACTGCATAAGAGCCTTTTAGTAACAATGCACATTGTTGTTGCCTTGTTCAAGCTAGGCTCTTGTGCCAAGTACTGTGTTATCTCCAGCCACAATGTACTTAAACATTCCAAATGGGAATGTAATCAGCTATGTTTGTTTACATGGCTACTATTCTTCCATTTAATGGATTATTTCACGGTTTACCCACCTTGTTTAATCAGAAAGCTATTGTTTTTTATTTGGATTGGCCTCAGTCTGACTAGTCTATTTTGATTGAGGTGTATACATGGATGTGTTTTACACCAATTGAGCTATGAGATTATGAACAGATTAGGAACAGGCAGCATGGTAACCTGGCTAATGTTTGAGGTTTCCCATCAAAGTCCCTTCATTTCTGGGTCTTGAACAAAGGTTTCTTTTCCTCTCTAAATCTGATTACATATAACCAATAACTTTGCATAATTGCATGGCTAAGTGCAGAAGCCCCACCCACAACAGGTTCAAATTTAGTACTTGTTTTTAAAATCATGTATACTAGATTCACTCCCACTGTTTTTACTCCTTACACCAAACTGAACACTCATGTTTACACCTCTTGCTTATTTGCTGAATCTCATCGAGGTAAATCCCTGTATCCGGATTTCCAGGATTCTGGCTTGTTTGATGACTAGGAAGGAATAAAACCATCGCACCCTTATGACATATTCCCAGTGTTCTGTACTACTCTGATTTCAGGTTATTGATCATTATTGCCATCGTGTTTCTAAACTCCTTCCTTTTAAAACACTCCACCAGCTGATTTGTATTCCTAAACCGTTTTTTCATTTTCTCCTTCCTTCTCTCACTCACACATCTTGAATTCGTTGTTGGGTGCTGCTAAATTCCTTTTCCTCTTCCTTTCCCATTCAGTCAGGATTTTCTGTAATATCATCTAAAGCTGTCATTTCAGGGAGGTATCCCTGAACTCAGATGTGGCACACCCACAACCCTACCTGTTTTGCATGCGCTTCATGAATATGCACATGAGAGGAGAGCATTACCACAAGGTAGATTAGGTTTGTGTGCACTCTTGGCCACTCGTTCTAGTTTCTGGGAGATTTTATTTGACTTGCTGGCATCAGGGAGGCACTTTTATATCATATAATGAGGGGAAGACTGCCGGAACTTGGCATGTCTGGTGTAATCAAAAATAGAGATCTGTTGTGTCAACATGGGTTCTGACACGGCTTTAGATAGAATTAGAGAAGGCCACGTTATGTTAGTAAACATGTCTGATGCTAGAAAAACATCTTTACTGCTTGTTTATGTAAGTACAATTTTGGACAGATGTTTTCATGAACACATTCATAGACTATTCACAGGCGATTTTTTAAACTGCTGTTCTGGCCACAATTCTCACATTTTCAGCATCATACAGTAAAAATTTAAAAAAACTATTTATTATTAAGCATTGAGTTTTTTTTTTCCACTGTGGTTTCTAGTTATGATTAGGTGGGCCATGGGGTGGAAAAGTTTTTGAACCCCTGCTCTAAGATTTGCAGGGCAGGGAGGTGCCAGGACTAGGTTTGAGAAACTTCTAAAGAATGGAATTCACCACCCGACCAAATTAGTGAACTCAATCCTTATCTTTCTTATACAGATCAGCCAAATCTGAGGCTTGTTAGCAATCAAAAATGTAAACATTCATATTTTAATCATGGTTGTTTCATTTCTATATTGTGATTGACTCTTGTATTACTTGTATGCAATATTTTTGATAAATTGTCATCGGTTTTATCATTTTAGGTTGACATTTAAAGAACCAGTCAAGGATTACTGATGAATATTAACCTTTAAGGCTAACTTTGGCTCATTTGCAGTAATTAGCTGCTGATTGTTTCGCACCGTCCCTGTCAAATGATAAATAAGTGAAATGAACTGCTAATATTACAGCATAACTATGAGCAGCACCAATTCCAAGCAAATAATACCAGACTAATTTGAATTTGTTCATCCTGCAAGAGTTAACACTGGCAGATAACTTTTCCTTGTTTATTCTGCCGATCAATTTTACCTCTATTCTGTTTCGTTCTCTTCTTTCATTGTTTAATGGGTGACGATGCCCTGCCTCAACTTCCTCTAAATGGTCCTAGAGTCCAAAAAATCCAAAATGTGTTTGTGTACTTAACCCAACTTAACCATGGTTCATTTTAATCCAAGGACCGGGACCACCTCCTTTGGTCATTTGATCCGGCATTCACACCTGCTATTTTGGTTCAAACCAAACAGTGTAGGTGTGAAAGCAGCCATCAATATAAGTTAAAGAAAATACATTTGTTTTTAGGTTAGCTCAACATGTTTTTGCTTCTGTTCACTGTGAGCTTGACATACCTCTTCTCACTCCTACTGGAAAAGTAATTTACAAAAGTATGATGCCAGTAAGACAACTCAGATTTTCTACTTTGCATTGTAACTGAAGTCTGTTTTGATTGGCAGTTCATGTATCATTCAGAGAACATGCTTATAACTTCAGTTTGAATGGGTGGGCTTCAGCTTTTGCAGTCTGAACAGGTGAAGACATGTCAATTACTCAGTTTTCATGACTTCAGAGCAAACAATTTAATGAAACAGTTTAATAACTGTGAACTGACTGTATGAGGTGAATGGAAAATCACTTACAGTAATGTATGAAACATACATAAACATAATATATTAAAAAATACATTCTAATAAGAGCTCACGATATGTTCCTTTTAACATCTTAGCATACTTCCAAAAACCTGAAAGGTAAGATTGTTTTCTTGTTTGTTTGTTTTTTAGTATATAAAGCTTAGTATTGAATGGCAAAGCATTTAGCATAGCACTGTATTATTACATAATTACAGACCTAGACTAGATATGGGAAACTGGCCTATAATGCTTAAGAACTAGGAGAGGAAACAATCCTGTAATAGTCTTTGTAGAAACTTGTAATTAATTTTAAATAATCACAGAAATTCTAATACTTACTGATTAAGCTACCATCTAGCATTAACAAATCCCTTCTATTAAAGAAGCAGACGATATGGTGAATTATACACATCTTTAACTCTGAAGAAAAGATTTAAAATCCCTTATCTCAAAGGATCAAAATAAGGCACAGTTGCAGCAATTAAACATTATATTAGCAGTGCAAAAGCAGAGGAGTCTAGCACCTAAATTACCATTCCTCTTCCAAAATATTACATTTTCCACAAAGACCAGCGCTGACCCGCTTTGAAGGTGCTGGTCATTCTAGAAACTCTGCAGCTGATTTCCATTTGCATTTATGGATTTAGAATTTAAAAAGCACAGGTGGAAGGTTATGTAGGTCAGTTGTAATAGCCAGCGACATGGATGGGTACATGAGAGGATGGGGAACAGAAATGTATGAATACCAAAACTGATGTCTCAACAGAAAACACATTTTCATCAGCAGCAATATGGTCAAATGCACTCTAGCCACTGTGTCGACCTGCACAGAGTAAATGCAGCTCAGAACTTTGCAGTTGTTGTGATGGCTGAACACTGAGTACACTGTTAAATACATTCAGTAACAAATTATCTTGTGATACATGGAAAAGTAATTATTAGAATACTTGATGAGGCAAAAGGATGAAAGCACTCTACACTCTTAAAATTAGTGGCCTCAAGTGGCTTAAGAACCACATTTGGATCCATAAAGAACTATGTTTTTATTAGATATGTATGGTTGTGAATAACCTATAAAGTGCTAAATAACATTAAATTAAGTGAAGGTTCTTTAGATATTTACAAGGTGTCTTTATGGGACCAAAAGTGAATCAATAAGTAAATGGAAGGATCTTGACAGCCAGAAGAATTATTCTGGTCAGGAGTTAGGAGGGTTCTTATAGCAACAGCACCATTGAAACAATCATAAACTTAACGAACGTTATGAACAATGATTCTGACAAAGAAACTCAATTTAAGGCACAAACAGTAAGCTGTAGTGTGGTGTATCAGACATTGACAGGTGATGTAGATGAGATGAAGATATTTTAGGTCAAGCACTACATTGATTGCATCCAGTGTGACGGCTGTAATATAACCAGATTGAATTGCATTTTTTTGTTCTCTTAGTTTCATATTTGAAATGATACAATCGTCTTGTCTGTTTTGCTGGTTTTCTGTCTTCTAAAGTAGAAGGTCCTGGGTGGGTCAGGGAAAGCTGGCAAACCTTCAAAAACAGAAATGTTGAAAAGCCAAGGCTAATACTAATGCTGCGCTCACGTCCCACATAACGCCACTCTCCACCAATTCAACTGTCAAACAGTTTTCTCCTGTTCATGAAGCGAAAGAGAAGTGTTTATATGAGACTATGTAGTCCAATACGTAGCTAGTGGATACACCAGTTATGGTTACCTGCTTACAGATAGTCAGACATTAAAAGATAACAGCTGTTAGCCAGTAAGAGATATATCAATATAGCAATTAATGTAAGTAAACAGACACAAAGGCATCAGAAATTAATTAATTTGGCTTTGTTAAAAGTCTAGTCTAGTTTATCCTCAACTTCAGGATTGTCAGTTTGTTTTCCAGCGGTGATGTGTTACTGTTGACATTGTCAGGTCCCCTATCATTGGCTGGCCCAAGTATATTGGCCACTTCACCAATCAATTTGAAGAAATATGAGAAAGGATTAAAGTTAATTAAAAGCTAGATAATTAATTCTTACTGGTTTAGTTGAAAATGATACCACATGTATAATGTAGGTCTATAAATAGTACATACATAATTACTGTATTATGCTTTATATTATTGTATTTGTGTTTTTAAACCACCTTAAATCTATGTACCTTAACACTGGTATGTTAAATTGTTATAAATAAGGGTGGAGCTTGGGGTATAAAAGGACGGTGCTGTGCTGAGTTAATTGGAGACTCAGCTTGCAAAAGAAACTATGTATGGTTATGTATGTAAGTATGGATTTGCAACATATAGATTATGGTTGTGTGTATTTGATTTTTATTGTATAATGACTGAATGATTCTGAGGATGTTAGTTTGAATGTGTGTGGCAAGTCATATCAGCCTAAAATGATACCAATGATACAAAATGTATCTCAGTTTTAACTTGTTAAGTCAAATCTCTGTATTTTTTACTAATAGAGTCTGTCAGACATCAGAATTAAATGTTTACTCTTAATTATTTCAGATTTACAGATCAATGATGACATTCTTACTAGTCACTTAAACAGAATTACATATTCTTAATGTATTTTTGACTAATTATATTATTGATGTCCAATGAATTAGTAATTAGAATATTACCACTAAAAAAATGTACTGGTAAAAAATCTTTTGCAGATACCTAAAATTAATTAATAGTTAATAAGTAAACTTGCAATTCCAGATACCCACATTGTAATTATGATGAAAAACTCCAGGTCCACATATCCATAAATCAATTCTGACAAGTACAAATGCTAATTCATGATTTGATCGAGTTTTGAGCTATCTGTAACTGGAGACTTTACAAGTAAAAAGTAAGTAAAGGTTTACTGCATTAACTGGAGTTTTTACAAGTAAAAAGCAATTATAAATTAAAGGTATGTGACATGTGACTAATCAAAAGTAAATTAAGGATTTGTCATCCTGGTAGTGTGATTAGTCAGAATAGCTTTATAGATCTGTTGATCTGATATTATTACTAGGAATCAAAAAGACACAGGGCACTCATTTATTTCAAAATGAAAAGGAAAATGACAAGTTTTTCCAATGTGAAGTGGTCATGTTACATATCAAAGAACACCTGTCTCAGAAATCAATTGCTGCAATCAGATTTGCAATATCTCTTGTGGTTCAGAAGTTATCAACCCAGAAAGTTTGATTTGTTGTGCACAGCTATTTGATGTGTTCAGTGTGCTGTCCCTGGTGCTGAACACAAAGCTAAAGGTGCAGGATTTAGTTGTTATGAAACTACATGAGAATCTCTAGAGGAACGCTGTCACAAGCCTCCATGATGTGGTGCTGAAGGTAATGTTTGTTGTGGATTTTTTTTCAGCATACATAATTTGTTTGAGATGAAAGTGGAGTGGTGTTTGGTCAAGTGATCTGGGCGGCAATTGCTTAGGTCCACAACGGACAGTCTAATGACCAGAGAATTGAATATCCAGCCACTGATTAACACCTGCTCCACAGTGTGGTGGAGCCCCATCCCGTTGGAAATAAGGAGAAAATGCCATCTTCAGTCACAATAAATGGGAACACTGTTTTCTGTAGCATTGTTAGGTATTGCTGAGCATTTAGGGTCTGATTGATGAAAATGGTCCAATTATATTGGTGCCTCATATTCCACATCACATCACAACCTACGAATTTGGTGTCTGCCATCCACTGAGGGCTTCTGACTCTCCAGTACCTCACGTTCTGGCATTTGAGCTCATCACTGACTTAAAAATCCCCCGTCACTGAACAGAATGCCCTGTGTGAATGCGTGATCCCATTGATGTTGGTCTAACGCCCAGGACTCGCTGCATCAGGGTCATCCTCTTATAGTTTCTGCTGCAGCTGGATCTTGAAAAGGTGACACTTATTGGTATAAATAATCTGTCCAGTTTTACCTTCTCTCCACATCTTCACACTCTATCATCAAAAAGAGCATGAATAAAGTCAGTTCCGGATGATGGATGATTTGTTCTACCACTCCACATCATTCCAAAGGTACTGAAGAGGGCTCCATCATCACTCCAGAGAATTCTACACCCCAGTGCTAAATGGCTCTAAACCTCTCTAGCTCACACTCATTGAGTACAGTGACCCTGGACTTTTGCAGTCGCTTCAGAGCATCTCAGTGGGACCAGTCATGGTGGTTAAGGAAGCCAGCCTTGTGACTGGAAGGTTGCTGGTTTTAATCCCTGAACTGGCAGGACATGACTAAAGTGCCCTTGAGCAAGGCACTGAATTCCCCAACTGCTCCCTGGGTGCTGAAGATAGGGCTGCCCACTGCTCCGGCCACATGTGCTCACTGCCCCCTGGTGTGTGAAGTCACTAGTGTGTATGTGTGCATCAGTGTGAGTGGATGGGTTAAATGCAGAGGATTGATACCTGTGTGTGCACAACACAGTGGGATAAAAAGTATAACTACTAACTTACAATTTACTTATTTGTGCATCTGAGTGCAACAAGAAGTTGCTCTTGAATGCATTATAAGGAATGATTAGATACTTTTGTTGATTCATGGTCTTTATGTAAGCCCACACTTGTGCCCACAATCTACTAACGACAACTTCATATTAGTTGTGAATAACAAGCTGGGAATGCAGCATTCATGTTCATTTTAAACTTATAAAATCATGAGCTACCCTACCAATCAAAAGTGTACATTTAGTGTACATATATGGTGCAGTGGCTTGTTGTAAATCAAGAGATCACATCACAGAATGATGACTGTTTTACTGTTTTACTATTTTACTATCCACCACAACATTATGACCACCTCCTTGTTTCTACACTCACTGTTCATTTTTTTTTTTTGTTAGCTTCACTAACCAGACAGGAGCACTTTGTAATTCTATAATTAGACTGCTGTACATTTGTTTCTCTGCATACCAATTGAAGAACAGGGTGAAAGAAGGCTGAAAAGGTATGCAGAGAAAGAAATGAACAGTAGTCCAATTACAGCACTACATTGTATTAAATATGTATTAAACTATATAGGCAAATATATTGGGAGACTTGGACATTCATTGTTTGTTCTAATATCAAGGGTTTTAAAAAATCAAGTGCTGGATGGATTAGAGAATAGTACCACTGCTCCACAGTTCAATGCTGGGGGGTTCATATATCCCATTAGGCAAAGTGCCAATAGATTCATGTTTATCTGCTCCAGAGTCCTATTCTATTGCAATATGTCTCTGCATGGACAAGAACATTTGTATGTGCATTTGCACATCTCTGGCAGCAATGGGTGCAGCTAAAATATCTGAATGCATTTGATAGAAAGGGTGTCCACAGATATTTGGACATGGGCGTGTTATTATATTAGAGTGAAAGGAGTTGTTGTTCATGTTGTCGACACATTGATCTGCTCTTGATACTGCTATTCTGAGCATGACTCCAGATTGTACTTCTTCACTCTAATCAATGTCTGACTGAGATAAGAGAATGATTGATTCATTAAGAGTTTTCAGTGAAGCTCCTCATCATGAGCTCTACTGTCAGGATTACTGTCCATGTAAAGATTTTAATCTTCAAAGAATGCAGTCATAATCAGTGAGTAAACAACAGCAGCAGTGAAATTCAATCTGACTGCATTCAACACAGCCCTGAGTCTGCAATCAGCAGTAAGAGCATGTGAATGAGGATAATCAATGTTCTAGATATCTGATTTAAAACAACAAAAAGTTGGTAAGACTGAAAGTTATGTGCTGAATTTACTTTATAAAGTTATGTGTGTGAGTCACTAATATTGAGGGTGGATATACTCTTTATAAGTAGTGCTGTATGGTGTTGGAATACCTGGAATACCTGGAATTCACACTATAAATGTGAATTTGTCAGGTCAAAACATACAAACTCGAAATCAACTAGAATTCAAGGCTTCAGTGTCAAATAGCAAGTGCATTAAAATGGCAAACATTATACAGACATATAATTACAGTTTATTATTTTTCATTTATTCATTTTATATATCAAATATATAAAGAAATATAATCTTAAATATATAATTCAAAAAAAATATATATTTTTGAATGAATGTGTCCTCACCCAATTTCTCAATCAATCCGTTATCTCTTCCTGTATTTAAAAGACTTTTACTCACAGGACCATTTCTGTGTAGATTTGACTGCATTCAGTGACAAAAGTGTTAGTGAGGTAGGTCAGGATGTTGAAAGATAACCAACCCGCTTGATTCACAATTCTCCAACTCATCTGACCATCATTCCAGAGAAGACAGTTTCACTGCACCTCAGCTCAATGCTGGGGGTGGGTTATACCCCTCAGTATACCCCTCAAGACATTGTATTTAAATAAGTGTGTGTGTGTGTGTGTGTGTGTGTGTGTGTGTGTGTGTGTGTGTGTGTGTGTGTGTGTGTGTGTTTAACATTACATCCAGTACCATCAGCAGGTACAGAAATTACAGTGAATTACATTTTCCCATGGGAGCAGATTTGAAAAGTATAGAGTTCAAACTTTGTGACACTTGACAGTGTGTCTTCATTGAAACGTCACCCCAATAAAACACTGGAAAAAGTAGATGTAGAGTAATTTCACCAAGAATATCTCTGGCAGTCAGGTGAAGAAAAGGCCCCTGATGTCTGAAAGCAATAAAACTGATCATTTTCCTTTAGAAAGCAAGCTGCTGCGGCAGGAATCAGACCACAAGGACTATAATTTCACTGTGGGCTAATGTGACCGGTTAAACCTGATTGCTGGAGTTTTGCAGATTGCATATATTTTAGTCAGGCCTACATGTACTAGCAATACTAAGCGAGACTCACTATGCAATAAGAGAAATCTATGCAAAGATTATAAACAGATAAATCACCGTTTTATGTTCTTTGTTTCCAACAGTATCTTCATCACCACATAGACCTGAGCAGAACTGTGTTCTGAGCAGTTTTCAGAAAGGTAAAATAAATTCATCAGAGCCCGTGTGTTATTAAGCACTAATTGACTGAGACATGTTTGATCAAACAAGGTCAACGTGATGAACCAATCAGGGCCCTTTTATTTACATTGATTAAAATGACTGTCATGACTGGATTAGTCGTGTAGTTGGACTTCATTTCGTGCAGATCTATTCAAAAGCACTGACCTGAGTGTTTTCCTAGAAGACTTCATGTACACTGCACGCCAAAAGTATTTAGACACCCCTTTTAATAATTGACACAGATGCATTGCTGATAAAGGTGGACACACACAGGTTGGATAATCTCTATAGGAAGGCACTGGAACAGCCCTGAGCATATGACCCTAATGTCACGGTGCCCAATAACAAGCATGGGCTAGAGGTATATAAAGCCCCCCAACATTGGTCTGTGGAACAGTGGTGAACTGGAGTGATTATGAAGCACCACTCAATACCTTTAGGACACAATGAAGTGCCAAACCTATTCATTCAACATTAGTACTGGACCTCACTGATGCTCTTATTGGGTAAATCCAGTCAAACTCACCTCATAGCAATGTTCCAACACCTAGTGTGGTCCTGAAAACACCCCTGCCCTAAAATGTTTAGTGGATTTTCTGCCTTAACACACCCCCTGCAAATCTGAATGGGCTTGTTAATGAGGTAATTAGTTGTATCAGGTGTGACGGGAGCCGGAACAGCACAAAAACAAGTTTTTTGTTTGCCAATATTGCACCTGCATCTTTAATGCCGTTGTAAAAGTGCCAGGAAAATGTGGCTGTTGCCATGGTAGAAACACTATGGGTTTTCAAAGAACGCCTCATATATATCACCGTAACATTATGGCCACCTCCGCATTTCTACATTCACTTTCTAACCATACACTTCTTACCATACAGGATCACACAGTTCTATAAGTTCAGACTCTGCATACTTGTTAGCCTTCTTTCTCTCTGACCTTCAATGGTCAGAACACCACAGGACCACCACAGAGCAGGTATTATGGTGGGCCATTGCAGAGACACTGACATGGTGGTGGTGTGTTTGTTGCACTGGTACAAATGTAATAGTTATAGCAGTGCTGCTGGAGTGTTTAAAATCCACTCACTGTCCAATGAATTACACACTCCCACCAAATTGCTCCACTTTGTAGATGTAAAGCCAAACATGAAAGCTCATCTTTTGGCTGGATAGTTGTGGTTGATTGACTATTCTCAGCCTAGCTGTGACACTGAGGGGTTTAAACACCCCAGCAGCACTGCTGTGACTGATTCACTCATACCAATGCACCGCACACCACCACTATGTCAGTGTAACTGCAGTGCAGAGAATGAGCCACCACCTACATTATACCTAGTCTGGGGTGGTCCTGTGGGGTCCTGACTATTCAAGAGTCGAAAGAAGGCTATCAAACAGAAACAGAGAAACAGATGAACTACAGTCTGTAAGAACTACAACCTACTCCTGTGTGGTAAGAAGAGTTGATAAAATGGAGAGTGAATGTAAAAACAGGGAGGTGGTCATAATGTTATGGTTGATTAGTATGTGTATATAACAAATTCCAGCTAAAACTCAAATTATGTCTAGAAGTGGGCAATATGGTGAGAATGATGATAATATGTTAATAAAAGACATTTTTTACAATATGCAATATTTATGATATATTGACAGGAAGACAAAATAGTTTTGCAAAATAGATTACTAAATGGTAGCATCACATTCATAAACAGCTATTCAAACATCATTCTCATTATCATTCTTAGTTCAGTGATACATAACCAAAATCTGCTGTACTTTAACCAATTAAACAGGAATAATTACACTCTCTTAAATGAAATGTGCAATTGTCCAGTGTTCTTTAAACACTCATGATATCAAAGAAAAGCATATTGTGTATCACAATAACAAAATTGATCCCAGTTTGATAAAATATTGTCATAATCTGTATTAAAAGGTATATTATTAATATGCTGATAAGAATGAAAACAGTAGCTCTAGCTCTGAAGACATTTCCTTCCAACAAGCTCTCTCTGAGTTCTCCACAACGAGAACTCCACTGACTGAGTGAATATCTTGCAATCATCAGATTCATCTGCTCTGAATGCACCGTGATGCATATTTTAAAAGTAGTCTTCCACATGATCAGTGCAATTATATACATTCTGATGAGAGAGGTCTGAATTTCCAAATCCCCGTATCTATTGATTTATAAATACAGGTGCTATGAATGGTTTTGAGTAATGCCATAGAGTCACCGCATGTAGGGTGATATTAGAGATGTGTGAGGGTGAAGGTGAAGATTCTTTAAAGGTTTTTAAAACCTTCACATTTTATGAACCTTTATTCTCACTCATCTCTTCACAAAAACGGTTCATCTATGGCTTTACAAAATAACTGTTTGTAGCTCCTTTATTTTTTTAAAGTTTGTAAAAAAAGGAAAACATATGTTAAGTTTTTTTTTTTATCAGTTCCTGCTTGGAGTGTTTAAACTGCACTCAAAGGACCCGCCATTAAGATGTCCTACAGGTGCAAACATAGTAATTTATTATATATATATATATATATATATATATATATATATATATATATATATATACACACACACACATAATTAGGGCTTTTTACATTCCTCTCTCACTATTTGGATTTAAATATGCTGAACATATGCTGTAATTCATCAATTTTACACAATAGTAATTTATCTGAGATGTGCTTTTGGGGAAAGACAGTAATTAAATGACAGATAACTTTAATTTCCTCCAAACCGTTTACCATTAGCTACCATTTGTGCATATGGTAATTCAGATTTGAATGTCTTCAGGACAAAACTGAGCATGTGAACACTTTTGTTTTCTTTGACAAGGAACACAGATGTCTTGTATTCTAAGTGGAAGATGATCAGCAGCCTTACAGACAATATTTGAAGCCACTGTGCTCTACAGTGAGTGGTGTGTGTGTGTGTGTGTGTGTGTGTGTGTGTGTGTGTGTGTGTGTGTGTGTGTGTGTGTGTGTGGGGTGTTATGCGGTGTTGGGTCTATCAAGTAAGAACTTCAGGAGAGAATCAGATATCTGTGATGTCTCTCTGATCAGATCATGTATAAGAGCAGTCACACCTCATGATGAAATACCTACAGTGCATCCGGAAAGTATTCACAGCACTTCACTTCTTGCCCATTTTGTTATGTTACAGCCTTATTTCAAAATTGATTAAATTAATTTCCCCCCTCAAAATTCTACACTCAATACACCACAATGACAGTGTGAGAAAAGTTTGTTTGTGCATAAGTATTTGCAGCTTTTGTCATGACACTCAAAATTGAGCTCAGGTGCATCTTGTTTCCACAGATATTTCTACAGCTAGTACACCTGTGGTCAATTCAGTTTATTGGACATGATTTTGGAAAGCCAATACCATTCCTCCAGTGAAGCATGATGGTGGCAGCATCATGCTGTGGGAATGTTTTCTGCTGCAGGAACTAGGAGACTACTCAGGATCAAGGGAAAGATGGCTGAAGCGATGTACAGAGACATCATTGATAACCTGCTCCAGAATGCTCTGGAACTCAGACTGGGGTGAAGGTTTATCTTCCAACAGGACTATGAACTTCAGCACACAGCCAAGATAACAAAGGTGTGGCTTCAGGACAACTCTGTGAATGTCCTTGAGTGGCCCAGCCAGAGCCCAGATTTAAACATCTCTGGATATTCCTAATAATATTCATAATAATATTCCTCCAACAATTTGTTGGAGCTTGAGAGGTTCTGCAAAGAAGAATGCTGAAAAAGACTTGAGTCTCAAATTGTTGCCAAAGGTGCTTCAACAAATTATTGAGTAAAGGCTGTGAATACTTATGTACATTTCATAGGTTTATGTTTTATCTTTAATACTTTTGCAAAGATTTCAAACAAACTTTTCTCACTTTGTCATCATATGGAATTGTGTGTCGAATTTTAGGGAAGTATTAATTTAATCCATTTCGATTAAGCCTGTAACAAAACCCAATGTGCAACAAGTAAAGAACTGTGAATACTTTTCCGGATGCACTGTATATCAAGTCTTCTACATATAAGATTCCCTTTAGAAGGTATATGCAAATCATCTCTATTCTCCCCAGTGATGCCAGCAGTGAAATGGGAAAATGAAAGAGGCCAAAGCTTTGGACTCCTCAAAGCATACACATATATATTTCATAAAAAATTAAATATTGTGGAAAAACTGGAATGCTGCCTTATTTAATTACCATTACATGTAAAGTGAAATATTTCAAGCCTTTTTCTTTGCTGTTGATCAGTATTACATAGCTCCCAACAATCAGAAACCCATCATCTCAAATGGTCTCATATTTTGAGTTTGAATAAATTACTAATAAGACAGCATCTACATTAAAGCAATCTTTTTTTAATAGTAAACATCTGTAATTGGTAAAAACCTTTCATCATTGAAAGTATGATGATTTGATTATCAACAGCCACAGCAGCTTTAGTGGTTTGGTGTAGGGGCTTGTTTCTAGCACCGTTTCAAGACAGGTGGTAATGGAAATGTTACAGATTGGAAAAACAACAGCTTCTTTAGAGGAAGGGTGGTTTCTTCCTGACAGAGTTTGCAATGTAGGTGGTGTTTAGAAAATGGGGGACACAAATGGGATGGGTCTTAAGCGTAACCCCAGGTATTAATTGCAGGATTTTCTTGTATTATTTAAATTTTTAAACTCATCTTCCTTAAGTTACTTTATTACTTTAATTAAAAATTCAATTCTTAATTTGTTGTAAAAATTATACAACTGTTTCGATTTTTCTTTGTAAATTCTGACAGAATTGTTTAGGGAGGACACAGGAAAGGTTTTCTTCTGGTGACTTTTCAATGGAGGTCATATTTGTGCAGGTGTTTTCGGCACAGTGCAACAATGTACCATCATTCTGCAGTCTGCTAATTCTTCCTGAAAGTCTTTTGGAAGGTTTTGAGGAGCCCATAGCTGCTGATGTTTGGTTTAAGGTTGATGAGTATTTATGAAGCTTTGAAAATTGTATCACATGGCCTCCAGAAACATTGATTGTGTCTTGTACCTACTCTAGCTGGGGTGCTTAAATTTTGCATGCAACTGTAACAGAGAATTCGTTTGCAACAGTAGATGAGCTGCAGGTTCTAGTTTACATTTTAATCTGTAATTGATTTTATGTAAAGAGTAACAGTCAGCAATTCTGGCTTGAAAATGTTTTCTTTATGCCAGCTGTCTGACTTTATTGACAATGAGTGATGGCAGCCTATGGTCAGCAATATTCCCAGTTCCGCTCACACCCCACTCTTTAAAAATGGGTTTTTCAAGACAATGGTGGTGTATAGAAGAGTGGCAACTTGTTTTTCATAGAAATAAATCGAGTGTAAAAGTTTGTGTTCATCTTGATGATAATTGCAACCACCTGAGATCATATTTCAACTACTGAACAACACCAGTGCAACCAGCAAGAATATTATAGCAACACCATAATAACCATCTAAAACAAGTTCATGATCAAAAAGTAACACTACAGCAACTGTGTGGGATACAGCAACCACCTTGGATACCACAGCAACTCTAGAGCAAACACCTGGAGTTGTAATATGCCAGAACAATCAGTATTAGGCCCACAATTGTACTAAAGATTAGAACTAATGGGACTAACGGCTTCTTCTTCTTCACACTTAATAATCAGCAAAAGATCCATAGTTTCTTTAGTGTAACATCTCCATCCCATTTTTAGAGACTGAAAGCCCAGACTGCAAAAAATAAGCGCTATGATTTTCTTCTTCATTTCAATCCAGTGCCTCACAAAAGTGAAAATGATTGTGTGAAATCCAACTTCACTCATAATCCACTTTCCCTCTGTCAGGTTACTGGACATACTGGCCATCAGTCAGCTAGTGGCCAGATGGACGGGTGTTGAAACAGGCTTGGACATTACTGGATGGACCAAGAATCTGTCATACTGTCACTACAAAGTCCTATCATGGCATGTCTACCTCAATATACCTGGGGATCCAGGTTGTCTTATTATTATGGTCACACATAAAAAAAGATATCAACACTGTTTCAACTGTTCCAGCTTTTAGACAGGATATACAGTTTCCATATATCAGATTTTTATGGATTTGTTTTTCATAGAAATAAATGGAGTTTAAAGGTTTGTGTTCATCTTGATGATAGTAGCAACCACCTGAGATCATATTTCAACTACTGGGGATACCATAGCACCTGCCTAACCACACTTTCACAAGCACTAAACAACACCATTGTAACCAACAAGAATATTATAGCAACACCATAGTAACCATCTAAAACAATATCATGACCAGAAAGCATCACTACAGCAACTGCCTGGGATACTATATCAACCATTTATCAACACCACAGCAACCACCTTGGATACCACAGCAACCCCAGAGCAACCACCTAGGAACATCATGTCAAGCATCTAGGGACTACTTAGCAACACTATACGTGCTTCTTCTAATTGTTTCTTTTATACCTTTGACCTATTGGATAACAGATTTCAGGAACATGATGGGAAAAAATCCTCAAGCACCAAATCATCATCTTTCCTGGTTTTATGCTAATGTTGACTAATTTTTTAAGCAATGTGACATTGGGAATGGTATGGCATCCATTGTCTCCTGATTCCCTGTCTTCAAAACAACATTCCTGTTAGCAAATGTGTCACGGCATCATAATTCTAACACTCATTATCAGCCTCGTACACAAGCCTATCTGCTGTGGAGTCTGTGTTAAAAGACAGTCTAAGGGGATGCTGCTTTGGCTGTGTTCACTGAGCCTGGTTTGCGGTCGGCTGCCAGTGATAAGCCTTCTGTCTATTACTCATTTTCACCCAGCAATACAGCACCAATTAAGAGCTTTAATTTACACAGCAAAGTAGCTTCAAGGAGCTATACATCACCAGTGACTAATCGACCCAGTGTTAGTTATATGCCACTGCTCACAACACTTGTTTGCTTGAATTTGTCCAGTTGGGCAAAAGGTTCTAGACTGTGTGGATACTTTCCCAGATGAAAATTAGCTAATGAACACAGCTGATTATTCTTGGGTTAGAAAACAAACAAGAAAAAAACTCCAAAAAAACAGACAAACAAAAAAACGAAACCAAAAACAAGTAAACAAACAAACAAAAATAACTAATTAGTGTAGCAACAGGGTTCTCCTCACTGTCTGAGGAAGCTGTCGACAGTATTACACTCTAGTGCAGTGTTATATTTGGCTTTGAAATGAAACTGAGCTGTTAAAGTTGAGCAGCACTTAATTACACTGGAAAGCCCAAAACCCAATTGTCGAGGGCAGTTTATGGAAAATAATTACCTTGACTGAATGGATTTAACCTAATTTGACTGTATTTAGTAGAACATGTTAAGAAACCAAATTACCAAAGTACTCCTGTCTACATTTGTTGCTAAATGCAATGATGGGAATTTATTCAAATAAGCAATGTCATGCAAAAACCTTGTATGTCCACAATGGCAACTTTACAGGAGACGACAAAAGCCTTCTTACCTTTCAAAGGAAGTCAGTGTTCTGTGTGACATCCTGTAGCACATTTGACTACAGATGTTGCAGCTAGGCCTGTAGATCCTGTACACTCAGCTGACAGCCCAGCTGGTCCTATAAATGCTTGTTTGATAAATCTGGTGACCAAGCAGGCAAAGGAAGTGTTTCAAGTCACTCTTTGGGGGTGTGCATGCTCCTGCTAAAAATTGCCAGTTGGAAGCCGTGCACATGCTCTTCATCTTTCCTCATATTGCTGAGGGCTAGTGTCCCTCATATAACTAATGGGATGACCAACTGTGGTATGTGATGGCTCCCGAGATCATCACACCAGCATTGAGCAAGATTGAAGTGCTCGTAACAAAGGCTCCATAGTCAAAGCCCACTGTCACTGTATTGCAAACAGCACCTGGATTTATTGCTAAAGAATATATAGTTCCAAACCAAAGCAGTTCAGGTTTCTTGTTCACAACACCACTGCAAATGATGGTGACTGTGTCTCAGAACACTCTAACTGGCAGGCAGTTTGTCAAAACGACTATACTGATTCTTTCATTCCAATAATTCACCCTCTCTCAAAGCCTGTCAACTGAGCAAAATGTCTTTGAGTACACTAAGAAGTACATTACCCAAAAGTATCCTCTGAGCGTCTTTGTATGGGGAAGCATTTTTATGCCCTCTTGTTCCAAGACCCAGTGTCTAAACTGAATTCTTTAAATGTCCACAAGACAGAACTGTGTACTTAATTTTTCAGTAAATCTACCTGGGTGTGATTTTTGTCAATGATTGTAAAACATTTAATTCCAGGTAATTTCTTTTGGTCTATTCATTATTCCTTCGTTTAAAATTTTATAACAATAAAATGCATAAAACATAAAAAGCAACTTTCAGATTCAACCATCAGATTTATGTCAAACAGTCTAAAAAATGAGATACAGTGATTATATTCATGAGCAAAAAAAGTGTTGCATTTGAAAAGAATCAAGGAGAAATGTCTCTAAAGTAGTTCTCTTAAAGTTAATAGCAGAGCAAATCATTTTTAATGCTACTGCCTAGTTTGACCCATCAGGCCAGTGACAGAATGTACAATCCTTGCACTTGAGTATGTATATGTGCAGAAATGTAGAAAATTGAAAAGTGAAAAATGTAGGATTTAACTTATGTATTGTTTCTTTAACATTTTTACCCCATTTTCTCCCAAAATGGTAGTGCCACTCACTCACTAGGACTCCTCATATCACTTGCAATGCTGCAGACAGTAAGGGGGTGAGGACAAGCACATGCCTTCTCTGATACACTGAAGAGGGAAGTACATCCTTGTTAATATCCATCGTTGCTTTTAATTGTAAAGAAGCCCAGTTTGTAAAATCTGTGTTTGTAGCTTTTCTCATTCAAACACATCCTTTAATCATTGAATTTTTAGAGCAGATATTTTAATGCTGTTGTCACCTTCAACAGTCCTCACGGGAAACAAAACAAAAGCAAAAGCAGCAGCAGATTGAAGCTCCAGCTCCTCTTGAGATCCTCCATTATAACAAAATCCCACAAGCTGTATGAACGAGAGCAAAAGTCTATAGCTTAACCACTATATATAAACACAGCAAAACGTGTGTGTGTGTGTGTGTGTGTGTGTTTGGGGGGGGGGGGGGGGTGTGTGAGTGCATATATGATATACACTCATCAAAAAAGGGTTGCAACCAGAAGAAATCAAAAATCAACTTACAGGAATGAGGGATCACATCATATGGCTCCAGCAACATGAAGGATTTGGGATGTTCAGCAAGCAGTGATGTCCTCCATGAGTTATCCTGTTAGTGCCAGCACTACTGGCAAATAACTGCAGGATGCACACAGACTGTTACGATGGCTGACCTTAACACCATATCAGTGTGAACAAACATAGTTTCAAATAACAGTGTCAACATGGTTGTAGATCATCTTCAGTGACAAATCCCACTTTTGTCTTGGTGGACGGCTAATGAATCTGTGTAGAGGCACCATGGTCAGCACCAAGTTGTCCTAGCCCTGATTGAAAATGTGGGGGATGCTACTGGATATGCTTTCCACACTCCACCCCTGCAGCGGAATTTGCAGGAACTAAGTGTCACAGGACACTATTAGAAACTGCTACAATTTTTTGCCAAGATATCTGGCATGTTGTGTTAGGAAACTTAGTGTTTGATGCCACACTGAGAGACTAGTTCTGTATGTGTAGCTCAATAAAAATGGCCCATATCGGTCTAAATGTTTGACACTTCCTTCTGGGTGCAACTATTTTGACAAAGAGTGTATATAGTCATTGCAGTCATTGTGGAAGGGCCTGAACCATTAATTGTGTATATGTTATGTATAATTTATACAGTCCATGAATATGTAGACACTGCAGCTCTCACTCAATGTTGGTGATGAAGACTGGAGACTGTAGAAACTGCAGTCACAGGATTTCCATGATCAGATGTGAACTCCCACCATGAAAATAATGTTATTGAATTTCTCACAGTAATACAGTGGAGGAAATAACTATTTGATTCCCCCACTGACTTTAAAAGTTTTAATACAAAAAAATAAATGAAAGGTCTCATAATTTGATGCCAGCTTTATTTTAGCAGTGACACTTAGAATATCAAAAGAAAAACTGAGAAAATTACATGAAATGATAAATAAAAATTAATTTGAATTTCAATGAAGGAAAAAGTACTTGACCCCCTAGTAAAACATCATTTAGTACTTAGTGGCAAAACCCTTGTTGGCAAGTCAGACGTTTCTTGTAGATTTTAATAAGGTTTCCACACACTTCAGGAGTAATTTTGGCCCACTCCTCTCAGCAGATCAACTTCAAATCCTTAAGGTTTTTAGGAATGCATTTGGAAACACGAAGCTTCAGCTTTTCAATTTCCAATGGGATTGAGGTTAGGAGACTGGCTAGGCCATTCCATGACCTTGATATGCTTCTTATAGAGCCACTCCTTTGTTTCCTTGGCTGTATGTTTTGGGTCGTTGTCACCCAGGATTTTGAGATACATGGCTCTGTTCATCTTCCTGTCAATGCGGTGCCAACACCCCCACAACATAATACTTCCACCACCATGCTTGACGGTGGGGATGGTGTTCTTACGGCTGGATTTTAAACCATTACATCTCAGTGTATTACCAATGTTTTTTTGCTGCCTTGATATCATAAACTTGTGTAGTTCTTGGCTGATTTTTATTTTTTAATTTGTTTGATTTGTTGTTTATGCCAATTTTTCTGATTTTCGCCCCCTAGTAGTTTAGCCATGCCAATTACCCATCTCCCTAAGTTGTCTTCCACATCACGTGTCTGCTTTCGGTGCCAGGAGGGAGAAATCGTCCACATGTTTCCTCCGAGTCATGTGACGGGATGCCTACCACCTTTTTTTTCTTATCGCTGCTGGGCTGCCATCACGCTTGGAGGAGAACACCGGATCCCCGGTTCCAACATAGTGGACAGCACCAACCAGCACTAGCCTGCACCAACCAGCAGCACACTTATGTGATGTGGGGAAGAGCGCCATCTACCCACCCCCCGAGGGAGACTCTCCCTCTGGACCCTGGCTGCCGATGGTGAGCAGCATGAAACTGCGACCCCAGGATCATAGTGGTAGCTAAACCACTCGGGGCCCAGCTGATTTTTAACCTTTCTCATGATCAATGAGACTCCATGAGGTGACATCATGTATGGAGCTCCAGGCCTAGGTCGATTGACAGTAATGTTGTACTTCTTCCACCTGAATAATTGCACCAACATTTGTCACCTGCTCATCCAGTTTCTGACTTATGGCTTTGTAGCCCATTCATGCCTTGTGTAGGTCAACAATTTTGTCCCTGACATCTTTAGACAGCTCTTTAGTCTTGCCCATGGTGGAGATGTTGGAGTGTCACTGAGTCTGTTGGCAGGTGGCCTTTTATACAGGTGACAATTTGAGATAGCGGTCTCTCATGCAGGTAACAACTTACCTGAGATTAGGGTGTGTCAGTGGTCTGTGAGAGCCAAAATTAGTCATGGGTTTTGGGGGATGAAGAACTTATTTCCCTCAATGAAATGCAAATGATTTTTATTTAAATATGATGTATTTTTCTAGATTTTATTTTTGAAATTCCATCTCTCACTGTTAAAATGAAGCTCGCATTAAAATCGTAGACTGTTTAGTTGTTTGTCAGAGTACAAACTTTCAAAATCAGTGGGGGATCAAATACTTGTATCCTCCACTGTAAATACATTCTGATAAACCATCCTTGGTTAAGAGCCCTAGCATCAAGTCCCCTAATATTGTTGGGTCCAAATACCAGCCACTTCAGGGGTTTGGTAAAATTCCTCTCTCTCCCTTCACCAACTGATTGGAGGAAATTCCAAGCAATTACCAATTTATTCAAATCGATTGGCTAAGGAATTGAGGGGAACTCTGTGTTACTCCATCATGAAATACATCAGACTGGCCAATGCAGTAAATGTAAATGTACTGTACTAAATGATGCCAAATTTGCTCATTTTACAGCAGGTTTGAATTTGATGGAATGATCTGGGAAAAGACTGACACAGCAATAGGAATAGCCGAGTGGGTTTGTAGGCTTAATTGAGCTAATCTTAAATGTAAATGTTGCTATTTAGTTGCTTAATTAGTCCTAATACTGCAGTTCTATTGAAAGAAACACCCCTTCACTGTTTGATTGGTGTAAACAAACAAACAAACAAACAGACAAACAAACAAACACCAACATTTTGCAAGCACTATCCACTGCGAACGGGAAATGAAGTGGACGGGGTGCGTTTAACACAGCAGATAGCAGATAAATCCTGTGGCAGCTTTAATTTATTTATTTATCCGGATGTTGAACATAATCGAGCGCGCTTTCTATAGCGTCTGATTGGAGGCGTGAGACGTGCTGAAGAGCTGCCAGGTGCTGTGTGAAGATAGTGCTCGGAATTATTAGAGGAGGCACACACCTCTTCTGCTTTTGTTGTATTAACATGATTACCTTCATCATGCTTCCGCGGTTTTACTCGCTCTTGCCGAATGCTCCAGCTTTGCGACTTTTTGTCATTTAGAGCTTGGCTGCCTTTCCTGTGGCCCTTAGAAATTAGAGATTAGGATGCGTTTCCCCCGCCCCTCTTTCCATACATCAGTCCCCAATGAACATACTGTAATTCCTAATTCCTCACAGCTTTCTCATAAAGGCAGACAATGCATTGATACTGGAAACGTGAAGGAGGAGCTGGACTGTTCTAGAGGCAGAGGAGGTCAAAACATTGTATTATTATTTGCTCGCTTCCTTCTTAGATAAGGTAATTGCACCAAATGTGCTTTTATTCATAGGAAAGTAAACACAGCTTGTGATGAAGCATCTTCTTCAAGTCTAGTTCTGGTTGCTTTGAAGCTGGTGATTTTAGTCTAATATCACTGGGGCCTCTGCTCCAAGATTTTGTCCCAATTTTGGTGTGATGCATCCTTAAACACACAATACAGTATCTAAACCTTCTCAAGCTTTCATCTGAGATATAAAGAGCTTCACCACAAATAGGCTAAGTACCACTCAGAACCTTCTGGCACTTTAATTATTAAACCTCATCATATGAACATAAAAAAGTTGTGTATGATTTTGTAACCATTTCAAATTGCATATGTAGCAAGGTAATCTGGTGGGCTTTGAGGTGCTTATATGTCTCTAATTTTGTGTCTGTCGGTACCTTCACACTTTTAGTGCTGTGCATCAAAATCTGAGAAATCCCTGTGAAGCCTTCATAGAAATTACACACTAGATCTTCCTGATGTCACCTGTTTAGAATAATCTAGGTTGAAGGCCTGACAGGAGTTGGTGCACTAGTATTTTCTTTCATATTATAATACAGCAGTTTGCAGAAGGCACAGAATGAAATTTAGCAACAAAGGACCCACCAGTTGCTTTGTGTTTATTTTGTGTAAAATAAAGCCACTGTGAGATTAACCCAGTTATGATAATTGAGGAGAAGTCATCAACCAGTGCCTCTGACAGACAGTAAAGGGAAGTGTTCTCTCCTTACTCACATTTTCTCTTTCTTTTTCTCTCTGTACACACAGTCAATCACAATGAATTGTTCGGGATTAAAGGCAGCCACTGCAGTGCCCACTTTGAGTGGTAATGCCTATTTTGATGTATTCCTGGTATAAACGTTGCACTGTGGATGGAATATCATCATGTCTCACCTAAGTTCTGATAATTCATGTCACCATACCATGTTTTCTTTTTTAAATCACTACTGAGCATCCATTTATGGCTTAGCAACAAATCAATTAAAATGCTTTGAAATCATTTTGTGGAATTTAGGCAACGTTAAAGTGAGCTTATTTGCCACATTTAAAAATAAGCTTTTCAATCCAGTTTACACTTTGGTGTATCAAACCTTTTACAGTTTTTCTTAGTCATTTTGGAGCATTTCTTTAATGATCATTAGCATTTACACCACTGTAAGTGCATTTCTCAAAACAAACATCCTTAGATCATGACCTTAAATCAAATATTATGTCAGTGAACATGGCCATGGTTGTGTCATTGATCACAAAAAAAAGATGGACAACATGCTCAATATAAAGCACACTGGTCCCATACTAAACACAAACTGGCTCGTTGGAAGCCATGCTCACTTGACTCATTTTTGTAAAGGGTTTTCTGCAATAAGGATTCAATATTTACAGACAACAATGGGGGAAATATTACTTTACTTTACCTATTTATTTAATGGTTTGAACATTACTGGTTTTATCAGTTGCTTTGACCTCAAATGGAGCTCAATATTTTTGCTTTAATGGATTCTTTTTGTTAGTGCTCCCCCCAACCCCCCCCCCAAACTGGCTGCAGTTATGCATTACTGTAATAATGCATAAACTGCAAGAAACTGCAGGATTCTTCTTGTTCATGCTTTACTGATTGTACTATTTTTGTTTTGTTTTTGACAGACCATCTCACTGCAGTTCTTGTTGTTCTTCCATTGAGAGCAAAGGTATCACTGTGCTCTGTCTGTATATACTGCCAATTGAAGGGTGATGAGATGCAAATCTCAGCTTAGAGAATTTGTTCTTTTTGTTTTTCAGTGAAAATCATGACCTGAATGTAAACTGAAGTGACTGACCTGAAACCTGATCATCAGTCCAAGTGACATTTACCAAAAAGTTCTAAGAAACATTCTAAGAATATGTTCTGAAAGCTGGTTCAGTACTGTTGATGACAATGTGGAGGATGGACAATTTAATTCTGAAGGTAATTTATTAGATTTCTTGTGGACAGCCGTGTAAATCAGTCTTCAGCCAGTGATTCTCCTGTGCTCATACAGATACGTATGAGACACATGAAAGCTTTTGCATAAGTTCTGCCGTGCCTTCCTTCCTTCCTTCCTTGACCAATCACTTGCCCCCATCTGTCTTAAAAAGAGCTTTTACTCACACTCAGATGCTGAAGTCTGCCTTTCCCTTTTCTCTCCCCACCACCACCATTTTGGTCCCTTTGGTCATCCAGTGGATTAGCTCTGCCCCTGCCTTCCCTACATTCAGATGTTTCAAAACCTGGCCTGACTATGGGGACAATATCAAAGACTAATAACAGACTATAAGTTATTTTACCCATTTAAATGTCAAAGACAACAACAATAATAATAACAGAATTTTTTGACTTGATCTTTATACTAAAACTAACCAATTGCTGAACACACACTGAGAATGTTTACATGAACACACTGATATAAAACCAAATTTCTTAAACAGGAATGTTATTTCCATTGATTGTAGGTGCCAAACCTTTTGCACAGTACTGTATTTTTACATATAGGGGACAGCAGTGAGATACGTGTGATAAGGTGGTAACACAGTTGGAATGTGATGGGAACAGTGGGGACAGTTTGGGTGGGAACAGAATTTAATCCTTGTGCAGCCCCTTAATCTGGACTCTGGGGTGGTCAGTTCATTGTTCCGAGAACAGCAACCACTTCTTTGTTTGATTTGTCTGTTTGCTTTTCTCAGTAAGAGCTTCCTAATCAGCTCTACATCCTTTTAGACCCACAGTGAAGAGTCTTTGACTATTATATAAACATCTTTTCAGATGTTTTCATATCTGAAGCAAAAGTAGAACTTGTCTCTTCTCTGTCACAGAGACAGAGAAATGAGGTGAAGTATTGATGATCTACAAGGCTTGCTCTGATAGGGGCTCCATTATTCAGCATCTTTTAATTGATTGTTGTGTCTTCCTGGTTTGGAAGCTCACTGTACTTTTTCAGGTAGTTCCCTTTCACTGTTCATACGTCTTATCTCCTGGAGGACCAGAGTCCAGAAGTGTAATTAAACTGATCAAACACATCTGGTTCACTTCACCATATAATCACCAGCTTTAGCAGGTGTACTTAAAGGAAAGAATTCACAAACTGTAGGGACTCCAGTCCTGCAAGACCAGAGGTTATAATCCCTGCTTCTATTATACACTATTAACTTTTAGAACTCTAGGCTTAATGTATGGGATTTTTTCATAGATAAGACGGCCTTATCCAGAGCAACATATGTGCTAAAGGGCTTTGCTGTTTATTCAGATGTTCTTAGCTAGTAGAAGAAGCCAAAATCCAGAGATTCCTCAAGTTTGATGTACATTTATTCACAAAAAAATAGAACAGTACATTCTTGGATACTGTTATATATATTTGAGGATTTCTTTGGATTCTCAAATTTGTCTTTATTTGAGATGTAAATATGAATAGAATTTTAATACTTGTATGAATTTGACCAAATTTACTTGCGCCTACAACTTGTCTTTAGCTTTTTCTTGCTTCCTCATCTCATCACCCTTTCATTTGGCTCATCATTGTCACACAACAGGTTCTTGGTTTACGCATTCCTTTTATTTATTTAAGGTGATTTTAACAACTCGGAAAATAAAGCGAATGTGCTCTGCTGAGTTTTTTGAAGAGGGAAAGCAACACCAACGTGTTCAGAAATGCTATGTGTGTACACATCTGTATCTATATACATAATTCCATACATTTCACTGTCTCTCAAATCAAACTGGGTGTAAAAAAAGAAATATTATTAAATTAAATGTTTTAGAACTTGTAAGTAGAGCTTAGTATCCCGTACTTCTACTGTAATCCCTTTTCTTATACCATACTTAACCATGACTTACTCTGTACTTATTCAATAATATGGATTTAATGTAATTTGGCGTATTGCTATGAGGATTTGATTGCATTCAGGTGATGAAAATTGACACAACAATTACTGGATCTAATGTTAAGAACCTTCCAACTCTTCTAGGTACCCTACAGAACATAATCTCTTCCATTCAACATGGCTTGAAGCTTTTGTATTCAAAAAGTCTCAGGAAGAGAAAAGTCAGCTTGAAGTAAACCTTATGTTGTGATTCATGGATCATGGTTGACCTAAACCTTGTAGGACTCTTCAGCGTTAGCCCCAAATGCCAGCCTGAACTAAGGCAGCAGATGACAAGAAAGGGTACATGACAGAAGTCAATGTAATATTATGACAAAATAAGCCATGAGGGTAATGTACTCCACTGTCACATTCTTCTCTTCTGCTAGTCTCAACAGTGACACATATCGATCAGCTAAAATGTAGAACGGCACAAGATGCCTATGAAACTGCACACTCACCACATTCTGGAATGTCATCTTTGAGTCATCTGCCTTTCAGCTTTAGCATATCATTCTATCAAAATCTGATATTTCCATTTTTTACTGTGCTATAGGCACACAATGGAGCCTGACTTTGTGAGTTTATTATTTATTGCTCTTGTCTCTAACAATAAGATGTAGGATACTTCCCAGTTCCAAAAATTTTTTTTTGATTGTACTAAATTGCCTCTAGATATGAGTCTGTGGTACCCCCACAAGAGGTACCCCTGCTTGTGCCCCATGATTCTGGATATGCTCCAAACCCAACCCTCCAACCCTGACCAGGAAAGGTGGTGGAAACATTTTTAACACAACTATGTTTTACAATAATTTAACCAAAATTCCTATATTAATGTCCAAGTTGAACCAATGAATTCTTATTTATTCTTTATGCAGTACTTTCTTTATTCTTTCATCTCCTCAGTGATTTGAGTAAGCAGTATCCTAAAGCTCAGACAGCTATTTGGATTTCACCAATCAAGAGGAAACCAAACTAATGTCTGAGATTTAAACAAAGTCTCCTCCAAAGTCATCTTTCATGATTGGTCTAATCGTTTACAGCTGATTTAATGGACTTGATTTTATTTGAGGGGTTTTAAGAAGTAATACATGTGGGGGTGTTCTACCATATTCTAAGAAGAAAGTTGCATTTCTAATTATAATGTGTTACTCATGTTCAGTTTTATATTTTTAGTCATATTACCTTCATCTCTCAATACATTTCAAATGAAGATCAAAATGTCCATACGTTTAAACATGTTTAAAAAGTCAAAGGTGTTTATGGGGTGTCCTACCTTTTGCATGTTACTGTAGATCGTTAGTCAATTTAAATATTCATGATGCATACTCATGAACTGGTTGGTTCCTGGTGGTCATGATGAACACTATTCTCCCACTATGCCGTGCAAAACAGAAATGGAGAACCTACTCACAACTTGAAAAATTGGGGAAAAATAGATAAAGCTGTGACGGTGTCAGGATAACATACGCTGACATGTTAGCTTAGCTACACTTTATCACTGCCTGTTACATTAATAATTAGTGGACTAAACAAAAAGAGAGAACACTACTCTGAGAAGACACTCAAATCTTTTCACATGCTGGATCTGTCAAAGCAATGAATCAATGGAAAGCAATATTCTCATAGGGTCTTCAGTATATTTATTGCACACACAGATAAAGCACAAATATTTCAGTGCTCAGGTCTTCTTCGGCATTCTCCAATCTGTGAGTCTGTTAATCTGCCAAATTCACACTTGATTAGTATTCCGTTTGTATATATAGTATGCAATTGTGATGTGTTTTTGTTTCCCTATTGTCTTTACCTGAGCCTTGCCTACTCTGTAGGGATTCCACCTGTACCTCATTTAGCCACAACCTCTTCTCTGGTGTTCCTTGTTCTATTCTAAGTTCCCAGTCAATAATCTTTATGTTTGTTGTAAGTTTTAAATGTTTATTTATGTACAGCTTCTCCATGCATAAATTGCACTTACTAAGCAATTGTAAACAATATGTTTAAAAAGTTGCATTCACTATACACTCTCTCTGACACCAGGATTTCTAATTTCTGTTTTAATTTAAAACAGTTCAGTAATAAAAAGGGACAAATGTGCCCATTTTACTCCTAGGTACCATGTTTATCAAGTTTCAAGATACACTATTTCATAGATACGTTGTTTGGACATATATATTACACTGTTTGTTTTGGTAATTTTATGAAATTTCAAGATTTTATATATATATATATACACAGCAGTTCTCTCTGCCTTACCTGCATTAATACTGTATTTACCTTTTATTCAGCCTGTTCTTTTTTTCTCCTCCTGCTAATGTTTTCCAAGTGTAGACAGTGTTGACTGATGCACTCCCAGGAGACTAAATATGGTGGGCAGCTGTGGTTAAGACCCTTTCATTTTAATGTAAGGTGACATCTGCTTGGGAAATGACAGCGATGTGTATCTAGATGGGACTAAAATGACCAGAGTCGAGAGTTCAGGGAAAACAGTTTGTAATTCAGCCAGTAATTTAATCAGGGGAAGAGCAAACGAGAAATACATTGACTGGGAAATAAAATCACAGTGTAGCACCTGCAAGAACCCCATCTGAATCTACCTATTGGCAGAATGAAGTCAGAGATGTCTGTGTAGCAGCAGAAGAATCTAGACTGAGTTTTAATTAACTCTCCTAAAGCTATCTAGAGGAAACTAAAGGCAGAGCTAAGCCAATCCAGGACTTGTCAGAGGTGTCTGACTGTTAGAACTGTGTTTTGGACTTGAGCTGACACTAAACTCTATAGGGGGGTTATATCCCTGCCAGCAGACCCCTGTCTGGCAGGGGTTATATCCCTGCCAGACTCCCCAGTCTAGAAAGTCTATAACCAGCAGATACAGTAGTCAGTATTTGCAGGATACAAGGTAGCTGCATTCCCTTGCAAAAGTACACAGCCCCCTTGGCCTACCTATTTTGTTACATTACAACCTGTATTTAAATTGTTTAATCTGAATTGTATATGATGCATCTGCACAACATACTTGCTGGTAAAGTGAAATGAGAAAAAAAAATGTTCTGTATCTGTCCATACAACCACAATAAGCCATACACTCCATTGCAATTCCATACACTTTATGCAAGAGTGGCCAGGAAAAATAGCCTTTACTTATTGAAAAAAATAGGAAGGCTTATTCTGAGTTTGCCAGTAATGTATGTGGGAGGCTCCCCAAATGTATGGAGGAGACCAAAATTGAAGTTTTCTTCCACCCAGGAAAACATTATGTCTGGCTCAAAACCAACACATCACCCCAAGAACACCATCCACAGTGAAATATGGTGGTGGCAGCCTCATTCTGTGGGGATGTTTTTCAGCAGCAGGGACTTGGAAACTGGTCTTCTGAGGGGAAGGTGAAGGGTGCTAAATACAGAGATCTTCTGGAGCAAAAACGGTTTTGGGCTGTCAGTGATTTGAGCCTGGGATGGAAGTTCAACTTTTAACAGGACATTGACCCAAAGCTTACTGCTTGAACAATACTTGAGTGGTTAGCCTAGTCAAAGCCCAGATAGTAATCCAATTTAGAATATGTGGTCAGACTTGAAGTTGTCAGATTGTTGTTCACCAGCGGAAACCATGTATCTTGAAGGAGCTGGAACAGTTTTGCCAGTGGCAAGACGGAACGAGCTCATAATGACATAATGACTAAAGTATTGCAGTTTTAATTGCCAAAAAAGGGGGCTTTAAAAAGTATTGAATAGTTATGCACACTGAGGTTTTCTGTTATTTTGTCATTTGCTTCAAAGGAAAAATAAAATACATGGTCAAAGTTTAGGTATCTTCTGTAAAAAAAAAAGTTGCAAACCCTCAAATAATCAATTTTAATTCCAGGTTGTGAGCTAGCAAAACAAGAAAAAAGGCCAGTTGAGGGGGGGGGGAGATTTTTTCCTAAGGCACTGTATTCCCTTTCGATGCAGACAGTAATTTGAAGAACAGTGGTAGGAAGCCAGTGAAACGCAGTGTGTGTGGAGAGTGCTTATTCCCCTGACTCTCACTACTGCTCAGCCCACCCTGGTTCAAACTGAGGTCATGGTTTCTGGTTCACCAGAGAGTTAAACTGATTTTAATAATACAGAGGATAACATGAGTAAAAATAAAGCAAGGGAGGAGAAGAGAATGAAGCAGAAATGACATGAACATGCCTGGAAACCAACACATCACTTTCCCTAAAGGCCATATATCCGAGGCTGTAATTATCTCATAATTACTGCATTTCTGCCATCATTAGGAATAAAATGTGTAAATAAAATCTGTAATTACTAATGCAATCTCTGGTTCACTACCTCCACAGCTTTTATTTCTTTGCAGATGAACTTTGGTAGGAGCCATAATGGTGCTTTGTCTGTTTTATTACAGCTCATAAATAGAATTACATCGTTTTTTTAATGTTGACTGACCTGTAAAGTGCTGCACTGTTAACCCATTAAATTCTCACAATTACTAAACCTGTGTCTTTTAATCCAGCAATTTCCAGGATAAAAGTTATTTATAATTTATTTTGAAATCTGATTTTTAAGAGACCATACAATAAAAAAAAACTTGTATTTATCTTGTCGTAGTTGAATAATGAGAGTTCAGTACATGGATGTGACAAACCATGAACCTCAAACACTGTTGTTCCTCCTTTAAAAGAACATCCAGCAGAACCAATACAGAGCCGTAAAATTCCAAATCAGCTTGACTTGAATTTACAGTCCCAAAATTTACATAAACTCCACCCATTAGGGAAACCCTAATGGCAACATGGCAAAATGTGTTATGACTTAAAGAGCAGCTCATAACCTCCAGACTCTGTTACTTATGGCAATACAGGTTGCTACGGGAACCATGAGGCATTTTCTGTGCCAGATTTTAACTGTAAGTAGTATTATTTAGAAGTAAAAGCATTTAAGAACCACAGCAACTCAGCCACAAAGTGACAGATCACGTATAGTTACAGAGTGGAGCGTTGAGGGTGCTGAGGAGCATAGTTTCCAATTCTCCAATTCTCTGCTGACTTATAACTGCAGAGTACCAGGCCTGTTGTTAGGTTTAGTGTATGTTGTTTCTGAAGCCATTGTTAGTGATTTTACCAGCCAAAAAAAAAAAAAAAATAAAGCTGGGCTTATTGATATTTTAGACATCTGAACATTTGAACCCCAACCACATATCCTGATGTTGGCATATAAAGCCAAAAACAATGGATGAGCCTGTCCCTACGTGATGAGTCCTTTAAACGTCATGTCTTTGCTTTACCCACCATCCACCCAGACCTATGTAAGAATAAGTGTCTAGACCTTTCTTCGTCCTGGAGCCGAGGTGGTGGATCGAACATCTCCTGACTGTCTGAACACTCTGTTGTCGTCTTTAAATGCCGACTGAAGACTATCTCTTTTAAGAGCACTTAACTGAACACTAATCTTACAATATTTAAAAGCTTGTGATTGCACTTGTGAAAAGTCTTTTCTCTGCATTGTTTATTCTAAGTGTTTAGGTATCTGCACTTAGCTCAGTGACATCTCTGAATACATTTACACCAGTAAAGCCCTGACAAAGCACTGAATAAGATCCATACATGTCAGTAAAGACACTTCCAGCCCATCATAGGCACCCTTTCAGCCTAGTCTGAAGAGGAATTTACCTACAAGACCCCTACATTTTACAGGCTTTTTTACCACTGCAGCTAGGATTTTCAGTGCTATACAGATGATATACAAATCTATAGAAGCTCTGAAGCTACTGTCACCCACAGGCCTACTTTCCTGTATTCAAGACCTCAAAGAGGATGAACACAAACTTCTTAAATAAACTTGAATAAATCCTACTCATTCCAAAGTATATATAAATTATATATAATTATCTCTAATAATCTAATAATTTTCAGATTTCATCATACTAGATGGTGTCACTGTACAATCCTCATCAGTAGCTTGTAATTTTGGTTTTCTCTTAAATTCATCACTTTCTTTTAGTACATTTTTTTTTTCTTGAGGACATGGTCCCTCCTTTCTGCCAACCATCAGCTGTACTTTTGTTATGCAAATGCACAACAGAGAGGCATTGAGGAAAGGCACATTATTTTTCTTGTAGCAACTGAGTATTATACACTCCTACCTAGTTGGTCCACCTTCTAGATGTAAAGTAAGAGGAAAGGTCAATCTCATGGCATGGGTTGGGTTGACTGGTACGCAGACCTCTATGGACTTCACATGCCCTCCCAATGATGTGATATTCCAGTCGGACAATGCACTGTACCACCTGGGAAAGTAAGAGGTGACTGCATATGCCCAGATATGCCCAGATCTGTGTTGGTTGAATGCTTGTTTATTGCAATAATGGAATGATAAATGATCATGACCTGATTATTTCATTTATGTATAATAATATATTTGTGCTGTATTAGCACGTATTGATGGCTGTCCGTAATTGATTTGAGGAGCACTTTGAAGGTCTCCAAATGGTGTGGCTGCACAGGAGCTCAATTGAGAATTTTGGGATATAGTGAAGTGGTTCACTTGCATCGAGATCCTGCATCGACTAATACCACAGGGTTTCTTGGCTGTCCAGATGGCATGGCTCAACATCCTTCCAGATGTCTTCCGTCCATTTGTGGAATCAGTCCCATGTCAATTCAAGGGGATAGAGGGGATCCTACAGGTTCCTGTCCCATAAATCTTGGCATGTTAGTGTTTTGCAGTAGATTTTTTGAAAGTGGATGGATGGTTTAATGTCATGTTTGGCAAGAAAGCAGTTTAACAGGAATGGAAGCCCGGACCCAGGTCCCAGATGTATAAGTTCAGGTTTAGTGTGTTGAACTAAACCTGCACTTAAAGTATCTCAGAAACCAGTGGAAATATAAGCATAGGGATATGCTCATTTAATTGCATATTGGAGCGAACTAAAGGCATCATTTGCACAATGCTGGAGCCCTGCACATTAGCCATATGACACAGGCAAGGGCTTTGGATATTCTTCTCCAAGGCATCTCTAAGGGACCAGAGTACAGCAGCCTTTGAGAGGCTAAAGGGAGAAAGAGAGCAAGTGAGAGAGAACTGCTGCCAGTCAGCTGCTCTATCTGCTCTGAGGGGAATGGGGTATGTGTGTGGGGGGGGGGGGTGAGCTGTGCTCCCAGTCTTTTTAATTCTCAGCCAATCTTCTGTCCATCACAGCACTTTATCCCTGCTTTGGAGCTCAGCTCAAGTTTGCGCACTGTCACTTTCTGACATCTCGCACAAACTGCACCTCTGCACAGACCAATCATAACGTGTACGTTTTTAGGGGGTGTGAGATCGGGGGGCAGGGGGTGTGGTGTGGATGGGACACTCCCTCTGACTGTTCTCAAGTAACAATACTTTTAAATGCACTTTGCATCGAACGCTAACATAGCATTGCTTGGTTAAACCTTTTTTTTTTTTGTCCTTGAATTTGGAAGAAACAACGAAATAGCAAGCATCCCAATACTCCAAAATAGTCTCTAAAGGAGGAGAGCATTTTGACATGTGATGTGTTTTGTGTCCATTTGGTACATGGTTTTTTAAAGAAAGACAAATAAAACGTGTACGTTGGACTATATGCATAAAAACTTAAACAACTGCCAAACTCATCCCATTTCTGGGAAAGCTATTCTCTGCGTGCTTGTTCTCCAGCATTTAGCATAATAGCAGTGAGACCCAAGAACAATGAATAAACTTTGGGCACCTGGAATCCTGACAAGGTAAGATATGTTCTTCAAACATTTCCATAAAAGGGGATTATTGATAATCCACTCTGAACAGCTTGCTTCAAACTACAGAGTGCAGCGCTACGCAGCAGACATTAAACTGTTGTAAAAGGTGCTGCTAGGCACACCCAGTCTGCACAGAAGATGGGAACAGCAACAGCAAAAAGGTGGCTCCCCAACTCCTGCAACTTGAGCATTTGTCATATTTAACCTTTACTCTGTGGCGTTTAATAAACCTGCTGCCATATTGTGGATTATAGAGTCTGTTCTAACACCACAGGCAGGTAATACATGCAAAAGGTTTTTTAATTTGACCTGAAATTAACCACGACTGCTCTCAGAAGCCCTGCTAGAGCCCCGCTTGGATTAGTTGCTTTAATTACTGCAAATGTCAAGCAGGGCTAAGGATCTGATCTCAACAGGCAAAAAGACACCAAACACAACGAGATTAAATGACCCCTGCCTATTTCTTTTCCTTTTGGAAAATTGGACTGTGCAGTATTATTTGGCAGTTGTAGAGTTTGCAGAACAATTTTTGGTGATTAATAAACCTTTTGAGAACATTATGGCATGTTTGTTTTCTGTGTATTGTTTCATTTCACATAAATATAATGAAGAAGAAAGAAAACAAATAAAAAGCTTCACCATTTAAGCTTAAGTACATAATGTGATAACAGGTCATTTAATGGAGTTTATTCATCTTGAATACCTTGAATGAACAAAATGATTAAATGAAAGTATATATTCAACTATTTATTTAATTGCTTGTTTATTCAATTGCTTGTTACCACACAAAGTAATCAACATGTCTTTGGAGTGTAGAAATATAAATTAGTCCAAATTAATTCAGAAATGTTACATTTTAAATGCTTGTATTAGTGACATTTCTAGAAACATTATCAGCCATATTGTTGGCCATGTTTTTATCATATTAACAGTGATGCACTCAGGTTAATAGCACATTTATTTAAAAATATAATGACTATTTCTATATATAATAAATGTGAATTTGGGGATTTTTGGAAATCAGTACTTTAAACAATTGCCAAAATTGCATATAAAAGGTCAAAATATACACACATAAGTTTTTTTTTTACTTTCAAGATTTGTACAGTGGGAACTAATTATTGTGTGACCCTCATGCGTATGGGGGTCAGATTGATAATGCTTATAAACCAGTTATAAATCAACAAACAATAACATACACTATGCTTGTGAAGAGCGAAGATGATCTACCAGCTCAACTAGATTGACCAGATTGAGCTGGTCCGGCTGTTTTAAGCAGGGTGATGATTGCATGCATTTTCTAGTTGTATTAGATAATATTTAACAAGTACCACAAATTCAGAGATCAGTTAAACTTCAGTGATACTGAGGGGGATTTGAAGTTGTTACTGAGTTGCATCATCTTTGTGTTCTTTGGTCTTTCCACACCTGACCTCATTTTTCATCATGCTGCCAAATGATTAAGTGCACTTCAAAAAGTGGTGAAAAGGTATAATTCAAAAGTAAACAGTAAAAAAAAAAAAAAGCACTAAAAGCATCTTAAATGAGAGATTCCCCACTTGTTCTTCTAGTAGTATGTGCGATTTTGCAACACACTTTGGTTACACTGCATGAATCTAGAAGTGTTTGTATGATGAACCAAAACAGGAGGCGAAAACATTCCACAAATATGCAGTGATTCACAATACAGATGAGTCTAATGAGTGAAAAGAATGTCACTGTTATTAAGGGTTGAACTGTAGGTATGAAGCTCATGTCTGGTCAGTGAATGAATAACAAACTACTTTCACACATTAACCTCCTATCTCCAATGGAGCATTTCTATTATTGTGAAGAACCAGATTCACATTCAAATGGTGCAAAATATGAAACATGGCATGACAGGAATCACATGTTGACTAAAATAAAATAAAATAAAATTTAGTTATATTGTTGACTCATACTCTGTTGAGTCTCGGGGAGTCTGAGTTGTAATCATGTGGCTGATGAGGAATGGACTGGGAAGGAAGAGAGTAATTGACCACCAGAGATCTTATGCTGAAAATAAATATTTACAAAGTAATCAGTTCATTTTTAATGAGAACATCAAGTCCAGAATCAACATTGCTAAAAACAACCAAGTTGGTACTTCCATGAGGAAAACTGCTGTGGAACACACTGAAGAAAAGAAATCAGTATATCCATATAAACATCTCCAGCTCTTTATTATTCAACTCAGTTTATTTTTGTATGTATTGTATTTTATTCTTACTTTTCTATATTCATACTATACTATACTTACATTTTTAGTCTGTGTGCTTGTTATATGTCTCTCACCAAGAAAAAAAAACCTTGAAAAAAAGGTGAAGCAGCTTAGCACCAATTCTTAAACTGCTCAGAATGTTTATGCAGGTTTTAAATCCGGAAACTCCCTACTGGTGTAATTTCCCCTGATTGCCTACATGAGTAGAACTGGATCCTTGGAAAATAATTTCTGATTGATCACCTCAATAAAATCAGGTGCACCGATGAAAAAGAATCTGTAACAGACTGCAACAAAAGACATTAATTCAGCCCATAACATACACACGTTCCATAGTGCATAACTCTATTTTGCATGTCGGCTCACTGGTGCGACCTGAACCAGCAGTCTGTGTCTCATCTCGTTTGTACACAGTCTTGTCTCTGTCTCGGATTGAAGTGAACTCGGACATTGTTTTTCAGACCAAATGAGTCTAATGTGTCTTTTAACATCTTTTATTTTTATTAACTATCCACAATCCTTTCAAGCAAATTAAATTGTCTTTTTAAAGTATACCTCCACCAAATAATATCATTCAGCATAGCAGAGCCTAAATTACACAGAATATTTTGTGATGAGAGAGAAAATAAAGGCCAGGTTAACACTGACATTCACCTAAAATTGAACTACATATAAAATTAAAAATAAATTGCCCTAAGAAATTTACACAACATATTTTGCATATTTCATACAAATGTTATGTGTCACTTGGAGCTCCTGTGCACTGGTGTTGCTGTTTTTCCAAATATGCATGAGCCAGTCTGCAAAGTACTCAAAGATGAGAATTGAGAATATACCATAAGTGCTATATATACCATCCTGCTTTATAAAAAAAAGAACTTATGGAGAGAAATTCATGATATGGATTTAAATTCTACTATGGTTATGCTTAGGGTTAGGTCAAGTTTAGGATAAGTTTAGGATAGGGTTAAGGTTAGACTTTGAGTAAGGACTAGGTTAAGTTTAGGTTAAGTTTGAGGTGTATGCTGAAGTATTATAATTACACTGGTTGCTTTCAAAGTTTGTCTGTAGAAGTTGTTTGACATATTTTGACATATGATGAAGTTTGTATGTATTATTCTTGAGACCAGGTTGGAAGGATGGCTGCATGAAGAGTCTCAACTTTCTAAACATTGTAAACATTGGGTTGGTTATTCACTTGGCCGTCAATGTTTTTAGCGACCACTTTAAATGTCAAAAGCCCTCTTCCGTATTGAACAAGTTACTGTAGAGAGGTTTATGAGAATATCATTTTAAGGCTTCCCATCTCATAAGCGTGACAAAACACTTTATGTTTCAAAGGATCTTATCTGTATGATGGCTTCTATCAAATGTGGCTCCAAATCCTAAGAAATCTGTCTTCAAGCCCGTCATGCTGACTGTTAACAGTGTAAACAACCTGACATCTTACACACTTTATGGCAGGTTGTTCATTCAGCAGTGTATCTAGTTAGGTAATGTGCAAAATCATGCAAATTTCATGGTCGTGGACCATTGCTTCACCGCGGTGGCATTCAGTCTATCAAGAGCTGCGCCAACAGTCCAGAGACATTTGATCAGCTTTGTGCACCTTCTTCCTGCTCATAAAAAAATGAAAATTGCACCAGAAAAAAACAAACAAACAAACAAACAAACACAAGAACCTTCCTCAGCTTTTCCTTTTCCTCAGCCAGGCTGACAGGTGAAGTGATGGCCTGTCCTTTCTGACTCATAATCGTGTTTACTCAACTCACCAACCCCCCCCTCCACCCTACAGGATTATGCCTCAGCCGATGCTCCAAGTCTGGAGACCAGCTTTGTCAACACACAGCCTCCTTTTTCCACAGCAATTTGCAGGCCAAGTAGCCCAAGATGCGACTTTGCAGATTACAGCCACTTTAACCTGCCTTTCCACACTTCTCCAGCCTTGTGTTGCCTTTATCTTCCCTGGACCTAAACACACGTTTTCATTCTAAAGTGTGGCATTTCTGTTTGGATTCAGATGTGCACTGTGTTTGAGACAAGTGCCAGGAGCCTGGTCACAGAAAACAGACAAAGCTGTTCTTCTCCAGCTGCTCATAATGTGTGATAACATAAGAGAAAATATGAAACACACGATCAATCGAGATTTGAAAGCTTTTAGTTTTTTTTTTTTTTTTAAATGGTTTCAATATAAACAAGCTACTTTTTCTTGGCTCATGTTTTAATTACTTAACCTTTTTTTACAGTAAGGATTTCTTCCTTTCTCCCCTCACATGAAAATCTAGTTTGGTTTCTTTCTGATGGTAGTTGCTGTATGCTGACGTCAACCATGACGAAAGTTACCTGTAGGTCTTGGGATGACATTTTAGGATTGCTGGATGCTTCTTATAATGGTCAGTTCTTGGACTGAACTTATTTCCCTCTAAGGGATCAATAAAGTATATATCAACTAGCATGGATAGCCTGAATGGACCATGTTGGCAGCTGTTGCAATTGTAAATTCATTTCCACACAGCGGGAGAGTGGATTTCTAATTAGATCTTTTAAATTCCTTCTACAATCTTCTTTTTGAAGGCCTCAGAGAGCTCTATGGGTCTCACCATTGTGATACCACTCACTTCAACAATGAAAGGCAAACCAAACTGAGGATTAAATAAAACAAGCTCATTCAAACTCCTCAAAAATCTGTTAATTACACGTTTTAAATTATGCAATTATTATTATTATTGTTGTTGTAATTATTATTATTATTATTATTATTATTATTATTATTATTATTATTATTATTATTAATAATAATAATAATAATAATAATAATAAATGATAATCATTAATAATTTTTTTTTTTTTACACTACACAAAGTAGAGTCTTGCACATAAGGTCTTTAAAGCTTAGTTTAGTTTTACTTTCCATTTGTTTGTCAGGTGCAGGATTCAAAAAGGTCAGAGTATTGTGTAATAAAAACTCAACAAAAGACACCATTTTAAAAATGCATTAATTTACCATTGATGAAAGACACACATGAACATAAGAATATAAAATTAATCTGGAGACATACAGTACATCAGACACACATTTCATCTGAACTGCCAGAACAAAAATAAATTTGGAAGTGGACTGCCTAGCACTATATATATATATACACACCGCATATCAGTGCAGTGATATGCTGGGCTAACAATACAGTACCCCACATGCTGTACAACATCAGAACATCAGAAATGAACACAGTGAATGTTCTGGACATTTTGTCCAACAATGTTATCAAAAACAAATTGAAGAAATCAGCTATCTAAAATAGAAGTTTATATGTGTGTGTGTGTGTGTGTGTGTGTGTGTGTGTGTGTGTGTGTGTGTGTGTGTGAGAGAGAGAGAGAGAGAGAGAGAGAGAGATATGGGTGTCCTATGTGATCTTGTGCTTTACCTCTTCCATCTTAGCCCCAATAAGGATATTCCTTCTTGCAGCACTGGGTGAGAGCTCCCAGTCTCAATAAACATATTTACCAGGGCATCCTCTCACTGTGATGTTCCTGATTATTAACTAACCAGCAGCTGTTTGGTTGCCAGTGAAAGCAGTCCATTATAGTTGTTACCTTGCTACCTGGCTGGGATGTGGTTTCAGTTTTGAGGGGAGCTGCTGAGAGAGGCTAGCTTCTCAAGGTACTTGCAGTTAGTCCTCTTGTGTGAACTTTTCAAATGGACTTTGACATTTGTGGGGGCTTTGAGAAATATCCCACATATTTTATCACCTGTTTTCACTACAAGACACTAGCAGTCATATTCAAATAAATCCAATATAAGACTCTGCCATCCTCTCCCAACTTTGCTGTCATCATTTTGTAGGTTAGTATGGTGAGAAGATCATGAGGTGCCATACGGTGCTGGTGTAAACCTGCTGAGTGGAAAAAGACTTTACTTCAGTCCAAGGTGGTGCTGCAGGTAATGCCTGTCACATCCCTTGGGGCCAATTCCTGCTTGGGTCACTCTGTCCCTGGGTCTGCATGGGTTTTCTCCGGGTACACAGTAGGTGGATTTTTGCACATGCTTTGTGTGTGTGTGTGTGTGTGTGTGTGTGTGTGTGTGTGTGTGGTAACCTGTGACGATGGACTTGTATCCTGTGCATGGGCCATTCCTGCCTTATGCCCAATGAGTCGAGGTGGGTTCTGGATCATCCGTGACCCCTGTTCAGGAAGAAGTGGATAAGATAATGACTGACTGACACAAACAAAAAGAATGTATCTATTATTCAAGTATGTTTAATTAGTTCTGTAAAACACATAATACCATTAGAGTTAGCATTTTTTCTTCTCATTTCCATTTTTATTTCATGAAAATGTTTTTCAATTTCAGTTTTTACAATTTTGTTCATCTTCATTAATGATAGTAACCTTGACTGCAACCCTAAACCCCACATATATTCTCTCCTAGTAGATATATAAGCGCTCATCCTTCAGACGCTCAACCAGAACAACAGTTAACGATAAACATAAACAAAAACATGGAAAATGGCTTATTTTCTGTTGTTGTACTGCATCCACCTCAAAGTTGGGGATGTTGTTCATTCTCTTTTGTACAGAGTGGCTGTCTGAGTTACTGTACCCTTTCTGTTCTGTAATTACAGACTGTAATACATTTGTTTCTCTGCACACTCCTTTCACAATTTTCTTCAGTGGTCAGGACCCACAGGACCACCACCCCACAGGAATTGTTTGCTTGGTGGGTCAGTCCTTAAAATACTCCTTACAGGCAGGGATTGTGCATTTTACATTCTTTCTGATTGAAATCTCCCTGCACAGAGCTGCATAACTCAACTATAGACACTGAAAGAGAGGAATTAAATGAGAACACAGAGAACACAGACTGGTCTACTGAGCACAAAGGGAGACCAATCAGGATGCTGATCTCTCTCTCTCTCTCTCTCTCTCTCTCTCTCTCTCTCTCTATTCTCTATGTTTTAAGGAATATGGACAACTGGTGAGTTGGTGTGGTTAATTAGCTGCCAAGATAGTTAGATATCAGTGAAGGAACACTTTGTCTCACTCTTTGGATATAGTACCAATAGATTCATATCAGTCTGCTCCGGGGAGTCCTAGACTACTGGTAGTACTTCTCTGCTTGACATGCTGCTTGTGTGCATTTGCATATGGTTAGGAATAGGTTTTGGGTTGAGGTTAAGGTTAGGATTAGGGCTGTAAGTTAGTGGAAGTACCATGATAAGTCTACTCCATGTAACAAGATATTTTGTTTATTCAGATGCTTCACTGATGCTACTGCAGTGATATGTTGTCGATGTGTTACTGATACTCTCAAGAGTTTATTAATCATCCACAAAATAGGGTTAAAACCCAATTTACTGTAAAAATATATATATCCTACAGATACAATTTGCAATTAATGAAATATGTGTTCATGTCAGTAACCTTTTATATACAGCTGTTCTACCATCTGACCGTTGCTTTCGTGTCAGACTGGTCAGGCCTGCAGTCCACTCCCAAAAGACCTCCACCACTCACCTACATATGCTTCAAGTCCCTCAAAGTCCCCAAGTGGCAGAATGAGCCAGTCCTACATGCCTGGTCTGCTTTCGCTCCAGCGCCTCCTAACTAGGCCGCGAGGTCTCTCACGCCCTTTCCTGTTGCCTTTTCAACTTTCCCTCTTAATATGCATAACTCCTAAACCATTCATTATCTTACTGCTTCCTCCTCTGTGGTATCTTACCACCAACAAATGAACTATGACAGCCCTATTCTATCACTGAAATGATTAATTTCGATAGCCAGGGGTTCTCTCGTGCTTATTACTTCATTTATGTGTTCTGAGGTGCTTCCCTCCATCCCACCATGGCTATCTGTGGAAAATATCTGGGGCAAAATTTGGTCTTTTCATTTTTGCATAAGATCCATTACATCGCTGGCGGGCAGAACGTTTTTAATACGCCCTACTTGAGCGAGTAGATCTCTATCTGCAATGAAAATATTGTCAGAGATGAAAGTGGCTATTATATATATCGATGCCATTATTGATGGGAGGAAGGCTGACTTGAGATAGACTGTGTGAAAAGGTCAGAAATGTGTGTAAGTGACTTGAATCGTTTGGAGTATAACACAGTCAACAAGGTGCAGAACGGCATTTCATCAGTTTTGCAAATACACAGACAGACCCTGCTGGGCTCAAATCCAGCAAAGCCACCTGGAGAAATGAGTGAGGGAACATTTTAGACTTTTTGTGGATTAAATGGACACGTCAGGCAGCCAGACGGTGCTCGTCATGTGACGGCCTTGTGTCACTTCATGTCACTTCCTCAACACGGCTTTCAGGCTCCGGTGAAGCCACTAATTTAAGAGGATCGGCAGTAGAGGAACATTTCTGCGGCAAAATTATGCCAAAATCAGGGTGGTATTGAGAGATGGTGAGTGAAAATGCCAAAGACGACGTCAAAAAGCCTTCTCCAACTGTCTGCTCCACCTGCTGCAGGTTTCAGGTGGACTAACATTTACGGTTAAATCCCCTGGTAGCCTGATAAGTTGGAGCAGTTCTCCAGAGATTACATCCGTGCTGAGACGCTTACCTGTCAGCGTGCCTGACAAGCTTATTCCTCTGAGCACCTGGAAATGTACTCCCACACCTTTCTTTTTTTCTTTTTTTCCTCCCACCATGAAGCCTCTGTGCAAACTTCATTTCACACCTCGACTTCAACCCAGTTTCATATTTTAACGTCAAACTTGTAAACAAGAAGAAAGTGAGGAGATGTTTATTTTACAGCCTAAATTTGAAGTATTCAGTCGCTGTTCCAATTACTGTTGAACAAACATGCATGAAAATCCACTTTCGAACCTTTATAGAATATTTAAGATGTACAAAACTGTAAAAAAATAAGTAATTGTGTTGCTACACGTTCAAATCTCACAGTTAGGTACTCACAACAAAAAACCTGAAAATGTGTAAAACTGGGTTCATTATCAGTTCTTTTTGACAGTTCATTTCAGACACCTATCAGCTTGAGCTATGCTTAGCAGAAGGCATTCACAAACATTTATATGGCAAGACTTAAGTGTACCTGTATTTATTCAGTTCTAATCTTCCCTATGAACACATTAATTTGAATAAATAAATAAATAAAGTTTAATAATTAAACATCAGTACATCCATTTTTGTAATGTTGTGTTTTTCCTTTTGAACTCTATTATAAAATATAAAAATGGCATTTTATTCCATTTTAAATTGTGATATATATCATATATATATATATATATATATATATATAATATATATGATATAGTCACACAATCAGATACTGTTATTTTCAGGAGACCTTAGGCCACTCAAATGCATCTTCATTTAGATATTTGTAGGACTTTGACCATGTTTTGATCAAAGAATTTACATGCACCAACTTTTATTTTATGTATAAGGACTACAAAACCTTTTATATGTCGTGACATCTTGATATGTAATCCTGTTGGAAATTGACCATCTAGAGCTGAAAAATGCAATCAATTGATTATTTATGTTGATTAGATAAAAAAAAATATTTATTATAATAATTGTTCAAAATACATGACAGTGGCCCAAAAAACAAACAAATAAATAAATAAATACATCTGAGTGGCCTGTATTATTTTTGTCATTTGTGTATGCAGTAGTATTATCCTGTCTCAGCCCCTACCTTCACCTTTACCTCTATAACCCAATATCTGGGTCAGTGATGTCATTCCTTCCTCTGGATGATTAGTCTGAGGCTGCATGCAGGTTGAGCACATACACACGGACAGAGCAGCAAACATGCACTGGGAGGTCCTTTGCCATTTAAACTGGGATTTAATTCAGTTAGAGACTAATTCATTTGAACAGTTTTCTGAGCTAGACAATCAATCACACAACGCTGAGAACACCATGGTCAGCGGAAATCTTCTAGTTTGTAGTCTGATCCTGAGATCAGATCCTGAGTCTGATCCTGAAGTATGAAGGGCTGAGGGCTGAGTTTCCATTTCAGTACACATTAAATATCATTGGAAAATGATGAAACCCTCTCTCTACCAAACAAGTAGTATTCCTGAGTGGGGAAAGAACAAGATATTTTAATACATGGTCTCAATTTGCTGTGGGACCGTCCCTACAACATCTAACATATAATTCTAAAAATAGGATTATCTATATACACCTCTTGCTCAGGCCTGACATTAAGCATGGTGCTACTAAGTTCATGTTTGTGTATCTGCTCCAGAGAGTTCTATTCTATTGGCTGTACTTCTTTACAAAGACTATACCCCAAGCTGTGTGTGGTGCTTGGTGTATCTGAGGGCTTATAGTGTATCTATAGGCTAAATGTTTGTGTATTCTGTGACATCAATATACCCCTAGTTGTAGTAACAGCATCTTGAAGATATTCATGTATATTTTACAGTCAGGGCTTATTGCTACTGCAATACAATTATAGCTAGTCTTTTTGTTGTCATTTGGTTGATGGATAGAATCATTGAGTCGAATCGGAAGCTACTTTGTATTATCATTTATCCTTTTTAGATCACCTCACAGTTCTGCTTTTGGCCTGTACACGATCACCCATCAGCGCACTCGTGCCTATACAGCAGTGCTGGTTTCTAAGCAACTGTATATATGTAGATCTGACTGCATCCAAATTTTCTTGCATGCTTTAAACAACGTCAAAGTGCTGCTTTTTTGAGATCAAAACAGCTCAAGTGCAGATTGAAGCCACATAGAGGCTTTTTGAAGGAAACCGTTGATTTGCCATGCAAAGTGATTACTCCGTAAGGCAAACAAACAGTTCACCGACCTGCCATGGTTATTGATGTTTGCTTTGATGTCAGGCTCAATAATTGATCACGTTACAAACAGCTTAGAATTTCAATATGAAATTTTATTAAGTTTCTGTTCCATCTCACAGAGACAGTTAAAATATTAATACAAACGTATTAAATCACTTGACAAACCAGATCATAGCAGTGAGAAATCAATGATGAGAACATGAAAAGGAGAATTAAAGAGAACAATTTCCACTTATAAAATGCAAAAAAAAAGAGCCATTAAAAAAAAGAATGCAACCCTGTGATATTCAGTCTTGCAGTTCTGAGGCTGATAGCCACAAATAATAGAGTGAATCATAATTCATGTCCAGGGTCAGTGGTAATGGATAGCTACAAGCACAAAGTTGTTCGAAACATGACTTAAGATGCATACATTTGCAAGTTAACTAGTATATCCCCCCTCCCCCCTCCCCCCACACCTATTCCAAGGTTTCAAGGTGACAAGCTTTTATTCTTATTCCACTTCATTATCTTTAAAGAGGGCATCATTGGTGAGGGCATCTCTGGTTTCATCTAAACAATGTATTAATGAAGAACACTTTTATCTACACTCTGAGCAGACATTACCCAGCACAACTCAGGGAGTATAACAAAGAGAGGAAGAAACATCTGAGGTATCTTAGACCATTTGTGGATCGTTCTCAGCAGAGCTTTACTCTTGTGACCAATTGTGATGATGTTTAGTGGTGACATACAATTCGTACAATTTTGAAATTTGTTTAATCAAGGCCAAAAAAGGGTCTGGTTGTTTTTTTACAGATGTGAACTGGTTATTTTCAGGCATTATGTAGCTCGCAGCTCACAAACTGACTGTGCAAACCTTAGACATGCTCTTCCAGACAGGCATACACATCTGTAGTGAAATGGAGAAACTAGTGTACAAGCCAGAACAGCAGGAGTCTAATGAAGAGTCATGGGAATTCTCCACAGAATTCCGCATTTTCTTAAACACGTCTTTCAGGCCAAAATACACTACACTTCAAAGTATGAGTGATTTTCAAGTTTTCTCTTAAGTTGAAACTGGAAACTGAAACCTAAGCAGAAACAGCATGAGGAACGCCTGCCCTTTTTGCATAAAATCTAAACAGAAAAAAAGCATCAATAAAGGTACAAAATCAAAAACATATCAACACGAATGTAAGGCAATGCATCTCTGTCAACATTCTTGAGTTTACTACCTATAAATAAATGAAATCCATAATCTGTATATACCTCTTAAATAGTTTAACCCTTGCTTGTTTTTCTTTTTTTGTTTCCGCAGTCTTAGTCTGTACTAATGCAAGGCAAAGTTCTACAAAAGCAGCCACACCAGCACAAGAAACGCTGCTCCATTGATGTGGACCATTTTGCTTGCAGCTGAACTGAAGTATCCTCTGGAATTCAGGCCTGCAATAAATGGAAATTTATAAACAATGTTAAATACATGTAATATTACCAGGAAACATGAAAAAACACAATTTGACTTCTTCAGTTCTTCAATTCTTGTGGTAGACTGAAAAAACCAATCGTGATTAAATTGTGCTGCAAATAAATGAAATGGTTAACAGTTCAGAATATGGGTACATTAATTAAACAGTACTTACAACAATAATACAAATTGCTAAATGGATAAGTAATGCCTCTACTACATAATAATATATATTTTTTATATTTCCATCCATAGAGAAGCAAACATGTTTGCATGAGCATGCTATCCCTTTATGAAGCCATTGTCTTTCATAAGGAGAGCCATCATAAAACAGGAGAAGGGAAAAAACAGGTTTATTCCCAAAATATACACTAATGCAATGTACTTTGCAAAGTATGTATTCTAAATGTAGCATAACATAATTATAAAAATGTATGTACATTTATTCAGATATGGAAATATGAAATCAAGTGCTATCTGCATGTAGATAACTTATGTTGTTCATTATATAGGGATTAAGGAGGTATTTGAGATTGAGACACATGCATGGACTGTGATGGCAGCATTTTCATAGAGCTCTGTTTTCCCCGTCCACGTGGCATCAGATTATTCTATCTCCATCTTGGAGAGCATTTTGGAAAAGCTCCACTTTTCGTATGGACAGGAGGCCAAATCCCTGGTCAATCTAATTAGCTCATTAACAATCCATTTCTTAGTTAAAGAGTTAAAGTGGATGCATTGTGTAGTTTGGTAGGCTTGCCTGGCTGCGTAATTGAACCCAAGTTTGCCACAGGGATAATGGTGTTAGACCCAAACTGCTTTAGTTAAGTTTATTACTTTTGGAAAAGACTGTGTCCATGTGACATGCTATGTTCATTTGCAACCACTTGGTACTTTTAAATCATGTCAATTCAAAGTGCCATTTTTGAGTGTGTGAGATGTGGGAAGTGTAATTGGCTCAAGATATGAGATTAAAAAATCTTTTGAGACATACTTCTAAAGAATCTAAATCATTATTGGCTTTAATTGGTATAAAAGCTTACTCAGTATAGTTGCATACAAATGCAATTGTAAAGTCTCAGAACTTAATTGACTCATTAAGTCTTGATTAACTTTTTTTATACTGGGAGGTCATGAACCGGCATTAGGGATTCCAGAGCTTAAAATATTCTCTCACTCTTTAAACCTGCTTTAAATGAATCACACGGATGCTACAAAGCAGGAATGCATATAAAGTAATTTAAAATAGTTCCTGATTGTCCAAAAAGTCATTAAGAAATGGCAATTAACAGGAGCTGTGGAAATCAAGCATGGTCCAGGCAAGGTCTGGAAGAAAAGCAAAAAGCCTCCTGCTTGTATACTGGCCAGAAAGTCAAAACCAACCCTCTTGTGACAGCAAAGGATTTGCAGGAAGGAGAAGGTCAGGGGACACAGGAGTGATGGAAATCACAGAAGTGGTGTGAAAATTAAGCAAACTGAACTATTTGGCCACTTTGTTTGAAGTAAAAGAAAGCAATATTTGATGAAAAGCACGCCTTGCCTAATTCGTATGATCATCACCACACCACCTCACATACCCAACTCCCCAACTCATCCCAAACGTACTGGATGGAGCACCATCATTTTAGAGAACACTGTTCCACTGCTCCATACCTCGATGCTTGTGGGCTTTATACACCTCTAACCCACACTTGGCATTAGGCATGGTTCCAGTAGGTTCGTGTTTATCTGCTCCAGAGAATCCTATTCTATTGGCAGTACTTGTCTACAAGACTAGACTAGCTGTGTGTACATATACACATCTATGTCATCAATGGATTTAAACATTAGATGGGGTGTTCACATTTGGAAATACAGTGTATGTAGCATTTAGTAGCATTTCTGGATCTGTGGAAAAGACACTGCATGAGCAAGCTCTTACTGGACATCTTTGGTATACGGATGGGGCTGCTATAGGTGCCGTCTCCTCCGTCACTTGAGGCTTTGATCTGGATGAGCAGGTCTTCTCCTGATGGAACATGGAGCTCCACTGATGTTCGGTTGGTCTCCACCACATTCGTCCTTCTGCGCCAGTTCTGACGATACACCACCTAGAAGGTGAAAGATATGTGTAAATGAACCAAAAAATAATGAAGTGAATCCAACCAAATCCAATTTCATGCTTCTTCTGCCATCTGGCTGCACCTCAGCAAGCCCTGTAACTTTGTAATGTTGAACCTTACATACATTACAGAAGTATAATGTTGCAATAATAGAGATTTAAGATCATCTCTAAAAAATTCACTTTTTAATTGTGTCTCAAAGTGGCTTAAAGTGGGCAGTGATACTACCTTTGTGATCTTAAGAGAATGTGGTGATGGACATTTTATGAGGTGACTTTTGGTTTCAATTCAGCCTGGAGCAATTTGATTAATATACTTTCCTTTTCATGGAAGGTGAAGTTTATAGTGCAGTTACCCACATGCTGGAGATGAATACAAGCATTATAAATTATTTGAGACCCCTCAACACTGTGTGTCTGCAAGGATGATCAAGTAGCTCTTAATGAGAAAAGCAAATGTCTGACAAACTATTGACCCTGGAGTCCAGACCTCAACATCACTGAATGTGTTTTGAATGACCTGGATGGTGAGAAGCAGGATATTTTATGAGTGATCTTTGGAGGTTAAAAAAAACACAGAAACATTTAAGTCAAACAAAAATCTGTGTGAAAACTGAGATGATTCTGTTCTGTAATCTGATTTAAATAATTTAAAGGGATGGTTTTCATCCTAATGTGTTCCTTTGCTTCTAACTTTATGTAGCTCAGATAACTGTCAATATCTGTCTGCTTCAGTCCAAAATGTTTTCAAAGTGTTGGAGGTGTATATTAGAGGCTCATTCAGACACACTGTGAAATTCAATCAAATGTTTGCTAAATCTGTCAGTAAAACTACACTGTTTAATCTACCTTGTTCCCAACTGTTAGACTCAGTGTACTCAAATGAATATATACACTACCAGTCAACCCTTGAAGGAAAACCTTACAAAATAATGTGCCTGTCCAGTCCTGTAAAATATATTTTCATTATAAACTAAATTTTTTTTGCTTCATACAATGTATTTTAATAGTATTGGATTTATTTGCAGGTTTCCAAGAAAAAAGACCTGTATGCAGCCCACACTTCAGTTTACATCCTCAGAGTAATTTCTCCCAAACCTAGTATAAAAATTCCCACTAGATAACATTACTCCAAGATAAGCAGGATAAACTCTTTCAATACCCTTGATTTCAGAATAAATGAGAACGTGTCCCAATATTTTTGTCCATATAGCAAATAGCATATACAATTTTAATATCAATATCAAAAGAAGTAACCAAGTTATGTAATCTATAATAGATACAGTTAGTGAGCTCATACTTTTGACTAGTACTGTACATAACTAGCTAAGTCTTGTGAGATGGAAATGCTGGCGTGTGCAGTAATATGAAAAACTAGTTTCCAAATCTAACCGGACACAACTGACAGAGGTGACCATTTAACCAGTTTTCTTACTGTAAACTGTATCTTTACCACAAGTTATTAAAAAACAGTAAATCGCTTGAAGCCTATCCTCAGGAATGAGGGGTTGTTGATTTCAGATGGGTGGTACGAGTAATGTCCCCATCAGAGATTAAGTGATGATGCGTATGGTGATGCAGGTCTACGGAGTTACTTATGTATTATCTAACTACAATATTTGTAGGTAATCATAGTACTTTTACCACATCTGGACGCTTCTCTCTAAATGTTAGTTGTTGAGACTTTCCTGATGATAAAAAATGGAGAACTTATTTAATGGAAATTAAATAAATAATACGTTTCTGTGCAGAATATTGATAATAGGAAAAAGAAAAAAAAAAAACGGGAAGAAACAGCCTATAGCTATTTTCATATTGTTCGAGAATAATGCTGTGGGATGTGTAGTTGAGAGCTTGCCATACGTACACATCATAGTGAGCAGAGCAGCAGATGTCGTAAGGTATTTTAATTTAGATTTCCGTGACACCTCTGTGGGTGTCATGAAACACATCTGTGATGCTTTTTTGTAGCACATACATAAATCTGTGTCATGCAACAGCTGATGTTCTATTCTGATAGCTGTGGGACACATTTGCAGTGTGAAGAGTGTGCATGTGTGTTATTTGTGACTGTCCTATTGTATGCTGTTCTTGCACTGTGGAACACGTTCTGTGGTGGCACTATGGTGTACAGTTGGCTCTGAATATGCCAGGAATATAATAATTTATAGAACCGTTTGTAAAGAAGTCTCATACCTCAGACTTTTTTTTTTTTCATTAACTGCTCCTCAATTCCAGACTTAAGGGACAAAGACATTGACTACATTCAAATGTTCTCTTCAAATGAATGCATTCAACCTATTTAAGTTGCATCCATTGCTGACAAAGATGTGCAAACACACACATCCCCTCTAAAGTCCCAGTAAAGAAATATTGCCAATATGACTTTCTGGCACAGATAAACATGTACCTATTGGCACCATGTCTAATGTCATGGATGGGCTGGAGAGGTATGAAGCCCCCCAACATTGAGCTATGGAGCAGTGGAACTGTGTTCCTTTGGTGCTCCATCCAATACTTTTGGGATGAGCTAAGAATGTGGGAGGAGAGGTGGTTATCATACAATTTCCAGTCCCCCACTAATGCTCATGTAGCTGAATGCAATCAGATTCTGACAGCAGTGCTCCAAAATCTAGATCTAAGTCTTCCCTGGACAGTAGAGACTGTTACTCCAACAAAAGCAGGATAAACTCTTTTAAATATCATTATATTACAGCATGTATTTGTATTATTCTGCTATAAAACACAACAGATCTATATGTTAGTTGTGAAAAGTATGAATACAGGTTTGTTCACTGTGATAAGCCAGGGGTAGGCAGTCCTGATCTTGGAGTGCTATTGTCCTGCAGTTTTACTTCTGATTCAACTCACCTGTTGAGTTTGGTCATACTGGTCAACAAGCATTGTTTAAGAGTGGTCACACTTGTTGTCTAGCTTCATTGGGTTGATCATGCTTGTAGCTAAACCAGCTAAACCTAAACTCAAACAAAAACATGCTACGGTGGTCAAGAGTTAAGCTAGTCAGCTAGCTGAGCATGCTGTTTTTTAGTAGGGTAATGAAACATTTAGGATAATGAAACATTTAGGATAATCAAAGAACAGCGAAAGCTTGATTTCCATATCTGAAGAAGGACAAAGTGAGGATAATTATGATTCCAGTAAGAGGATGAGTTCTACTTGGTTCTTCTCATCATTCTCTAGTGATTTCTTTGTGATGTCTAATGTAAAATGCACAACACATATGAAACTGATGTGAATATACAAATAATGCTGAAACAATAGCTGACAACAATATCAACTTTAAAGTGTATTCTCAGTGCGCGAGACAGGTCATTTGTATGCTGAACAAAGCTCTATGGTCTTGGGGAAAAACGCTACTTAATCCATAAATCATTTAGAAATCTTTTCTAGATTGACAGACTAAAACAAATAGCTGGCATTCTGATATTCTTTCACGCCTGTATAGGCTATACAATTTATAGTTATTGATTACATTATACAGGTTGTGTGCTGAGAGCAGCCTGAACTGCAAATGAATATTGGAAGGTGTTGTTTTGCTCCCCTGTGGAGCTGAGAAGGGAGCAGATAGGGTTGGGAAAAGCCAGCCAGAAGCACCAGACACAGGATAACGTCACAGCTTTCCTGCTTACTTACTACATAGAACCCACAGCCAAGTGAGGTCATCCTCAATTAGCTACCACCACTCTGCTTCAGAGTAGTGCATTAAACAAGAAGGGACATTTTTTTTTAATCCATTCTCTTCTCATTTTATTTTTTATAAGGTCATCATTTGTTGTGCAGGTTCAGAAACAGCGGCAAATAAGCCTGCGTTTTGAGAACAGCAGGCTTTCTGTGAAATGTAAAAAAGACAAAGACCAGCTTGAGCTGTATTCATAACTTTAGGCAAAGAGAACAATTTGCCAACATGTGCTTTATTAGAGCCAGACACAGAGAGATTAAACGCCAAGTGAGCATTCTGGATAATCTAAGGTATTTACGATATTAGCAAAAAGTGGTTTACCCCGGAAGACCGGATTAAGAGGGATAATTGTATTCCTTCACTTGTTTTGCAAGTTTACATTCATTATTTATCCAAGTGCATGTGAATTTGCACCAAATTGTATTTAACTGTGGCCAGCAAACCTATCAGAGAGCTTAAGCTCAGAGCTCAACTAATACTAATACTGCCCCTCCAGTCGTCACTACGACTCCTTTTGGGTCAAGACTTTGAATCGGTCAAGAGGACAGACTGGCCTGTGCTGGTTCCTGGGTTACAGTTACAGAGCCAACTGGCTCTACCCTCAACAGCATTGTCCAAACATTCTGATTAGCAAACACTGCGCTGGGTATTCAGGCTAGCAAAGTCAACACAAAGCAAATAATATGCATAAATATGGGAGTGCTAAAACACAGGCTTGTTATCCATTAGTAAGTCGTTAGCAGACCACTTTAACACAGAATTATAATTACAAAGTAAAGTTTAGAGAGCTGTTCTGTTCAGCCTGGGTTAAATCAACATAGCAGAAAATAATTATGAGATCTGTTTTTAGAAACTGGGAGGTTATAAAGGCATAAAAAGGTAAATCTTGTGCAAATTCAAAAAATCTATTAAACTATGAAATAATCATTTAAAAAGCAGGCTTCTTGTACTTCTTGTACATGTAATATTTGTGCAAATACTGAAAATGTTTCAAAAACCGTATCTTATGCTACTACTTTTGAAAAGGCTCTGTTGTTGAGAAACTTGCCAAGTCAGAATTGTTCAGTTGTAAAAAGGTATTATATTAGTAGATTATATTAGATGGTTATAAATACACTACCTGACCATACAGGGAAAAATAAATATGGAAATGTATTTATTGATATGTAAGATACATTTCAAATATATTGTTCAATTTCAAAAATAGATGTTTTGTCCAATTTCATCCATATACAGGTTCCCAGAAGAAATCAACTGACTGCAATGCACAACTGTAATGACGTCACTCAAAATAGCAGTGAGTCATTTTTAATTACTATATTTTAATCATTTTCAACTAATCTGTGGAGGCACCATGATCAGCGCTAAGATCAAAGGTTTGTTGGCACACCTCTAGAAGAACTGGTATCATGGTGTGGGACAATATTTCATACAATGCCACATAACCTCTGGTTTTCATTATATGCGCTTTGAAAGCCCAACGTGATGCTAATGAGGTCCTGCAACCAGTGGCCATATGCTTTCTGAATGCACACCCTTGGTGCATTATTCCAACAGGACAATATTCATTAAGCACAAAAACTTGCATACTAGCATACTGAAGAAGACACAGTCAAATTGTTGACAAAAAGGGTCAGAAAAATCCAGTAATGTAGAGATAAGAGTTGGAGTGTACTGCAAACTGTGTCAAAAGCATGTTGCCACAAAGACAGATAAAACCACAAATCTTTACCATCTGAAGCAGTGCCATCCTTTAGAGCACACACAGTGCAAGACTTTACAACCACAGACTGTACTTTAAGTATTGGTGTTCTGAATTAAACTACTAGTATGATACCTGTACAAAAACGCAGAGACACAGGGAGATCACACATGCAATTGCCCACTATATTGTAAAATACATGATGCCAGTAAGTTCCTTCTAAAATGTTGGATTAAAGTAATTAGCCTCCTTGGAAATAAACATTTCTCTTAGATGAGTGTAGAGAGACCATTGAAAAAGAGCAGCATAATTTGCTACCATATCAGATTTGTGGTCACATTAGGAGTAAAAAGGAACATTAAAGTGTAACACAAAGAGATTATATTTACTAGTGAATCAAGAAAAAAATAGAATACTGTTTAAAAGCTCATTCATGATCCCAATTTCATTCAAAAAGTTAAACTGTCAGATTTTATATTAACCCTTTAGGACCGAGCCTTTAGGACATTGACATTGTCTCTTTTATTAACACAGTAATTACATGAGAGCCACATATCATAGGTTGATATCTTTGTCTTTGTCTACTCAAATATGTAATTACTTGATGTGTAAATACTATCAGACGTTTAAGTGACAAATGTTTTATTAAAAATTACCAAGCGCCTTTTTAAAATTATTTTTGAATGTAGAAACTGGAAACAAACCTTAGATTTTTGGTCAAAATGGTTGCAGATGGTGTCTGTAAGTTGAGAATAAGATAAAACATAATATTTATTAATAAAGCTTATTATTGTGGCAAAATATATGAACATTATCAGGCAGACTTAATTTTTTTAATCCTTCCTCTAGGGTCCCTGGAGATTTCTAAAACTGCTCATCACAGCAGACGTTATTTGTTCCCAGCCAATATGGCCAATATCTCAGGTAATAAAAAAACTGCTTTATTATACTGTATTTTAATAACAGGAGCTTGTAAAAACTATATTATTATAAATAATAATAATAATATTAATAATAATAATAATAATAATAAATTATTATTTTCCACAATGAATTACTCATAGATGTTTCTCTGCACCACAATGAAATCACTATTTTTAGAAAAACTATATTCGTATGTGTTTTGTGCTGGTGTGTCAAGGCATTCTTGAATAATAAAGCTGAGAACACAAGGTGTGATTTTGCCCTCACTGTGAGTTCATAGGGTTGTAATGTGACATTTGAAGCCTTTTTTGTTGTACTGTTGATCAGTATGACTTATAGCGCATGAAAAGCCGAAATCCAGAATCTCAAAATATCAGAACATTTGACTTAAAACATTGAATAAATTACTGATCAAAGTATCAACTTTAAAACAAAAAAGCATGAAATGTATCACTTTAAATGTAATTATCATAAAATATATGACCATTTTTTCACACACACATATACATATATATATATATATATATGAAGAACATGTGGTTGGATAGTAAATAAAATGGTTGGTAAGTTTCCACAACCACAATTGAACCACAATTGAACCTCAAACCCACCAATATGAATGATTGCTTACATTTCATCTCATCACAACAGAACACAAAAATCGGTTTTAAGGACAACCCTTTGGCCAGTATCTGTAATAAAGAGATAAACGCTGATGCTGCTGGAAATGATTACCTCAGCTAATGTTAGTAGCCTGAACTTTTTTCACCTTTCAGCTCAAAAACAGTTACAGAGCCAACTGGCTCTGTCCAGGCCAGTATTGTCCAAACAGTCTGATTAGCAAACACTGCGCTGGGTATTCAGGCTAGCAAAGTCAACACCAAGCAAATAATACATATAAATATGGAAACATTAAAACACAGGCTTATTATCCATTAGTAAGTCGTTAGCAGCCCACTTTCTACACACACACACACACACACAGTATTATTATTATTATTATTATTATTATTATTATTATTATTATTATTATTATTATTAATACACTGCCTGGACAAAAAAAGGCACCACCTGGATTTAACTAATCAAATAGGTAAGAGTGTCTCACTGGATAATTACTTCATGGGTGATTATGTTTCAGCTGGCAACAGCTTATTTTACACTCACTGATGAAGTGAGTAGCTTCTCATTTGTAAAACAACCATGTCGAAATACACATCCACATCCCTCAGAAGGGGCAAATTATTGGCATGCTTCAAGCAGAGAAAACATCTAATGAAGATTGCTGAAGCTACTAATATCGGGTTAAGAACTGTCCAATTCATTATTCAAAAGTTGAAGGACAGTTGGGATCATCTTTATTTTCCCTCCCTCTGTTTTATGTATTTCATTTCTTTTTTACTTTTCTATGCCCATGTATTGCGCCTTTGTTTATGCTCTCCGGTGTCGAACAGAGGAGAATAGGTTCCTCTCTTGAGCCTTGGTTCCTCTCAAGGTTTCTTCCTCCTAGTCTGAGGGAGTTTTTCCTTGTCACTGTTTGCCCACTGGCTGATCATTTGAGGCTTGGATCCGGATTTATGTAAAGCCGCTTTGTGAAAAGCACTATATAAATAATCTTTGATTGATTGATTGATCATCTCATCTTCAAGGCATGAATATGGTCTGAAAAAAATCTTGAATGAATGTGATCAGTGATCACTTAAACGTTTGGTGAAATCAAATCATAGAAAAATAACAATAGAACTCAAGCATATGTTTAATACCATATCCCTGGACCAGATGGAATCAGCCCAAGAGTAATGAAGGTCTGTGCCACTCATCTGAGTGAGATTCTTCAGTGTCTCTGTAATCTCAGTCTGAAGCAAGAGCAAGTGCCTATGCTGTGGCCCTCACATACCACATCCTGAAGGTCCTGGAAAGGCTGGTGCTGCTACATCTCAGACCTCACCTGAGCCCTTTTCTCTACAGTTTGCTTATCAACATCAAGTTGGAGTTGATGATACCTACTGCAGAAAGCACACTCCAATCTGAACCAGAACAACACCACAGTTAGAATCACTTTCTTTGACTTCTTAAGTGCATAATATTTACAACTATCCAACCCCTCATACTTGGGGAGATGATAGATAATATTTGGACAAATGTAGATGCCTGGGTCCTGGACTGCCTTTCTCATAGGCCCCAGTTTGTGCAGATGGGTACCAGTCTGTGTGAACTTCTGGTCTCTAGCACTAGAGCACCTCAGGGAACTTCCTCTTTACCCTGTACACCACAGGGTTCCAGTACAGGTCAGAACTCTTCAGAAAGGCCACCTTCAGAATTTTGCTGATGACTCAACAGTGGTTGGGTGCATCAGGGATGGACAGAAGGGTGAATACAGAGACATAGTGGGCAGTTTTGTGGAGTGGTGTGCAAAAAAAAAAACATCACCTGCTCCTGAATGTGTCCAAGACCAAGGAGATGGTGGTAGACTTCAGAAGGAAGAAGACCACTACCAAACTTGCTACCATCATGGGTCAGAATGTTGAGCCGGTCTACACTTACAAAAATCTGGGTGTCCTGCTTGACAGCAAATTGGACTGGAGGGCCAACACTGAGGCTGTGTACAAGAAGATGAGCAGACTCCACTTTCTGAGAAAGCTCAGGTCTTTCAATCTGTGCAGCAAAATGTCGACCATCTTCTACTAGTCTGTTGTTGCGGGTGCTGTCTCCTTTGCAGCGGTCTGGTGGTCATACTGATCTGCTCTGTTCTTGGATGCTCAATGGAGAGCTTGGAGTTGGTGGTGGAAAGGGACCTCTCAACAAACTGATTGCTATTCTGGACAACACATCTCACTCCTACATGACGTACTGGTCAGACAATGGAATACTCTCAGCAACAGACTTATTAAGATCCGCTGCAGCAAGGAGCAGTACAGGAGGTCATTTGTACCAACAGCGATCACACTTCCCGAATCCTCTTCACTGTGTGACATTGGACATTATTACACACTGAGCCACAAACAGAATATATACACTGAATATGGCTGGACATTATCACACCTTCTACCCAATCATTGCACTGACATTATTTAAACATATACATGGCAGAGTCGCTGAATGACTGGACATCTTCTATTCATAGCTTTTTCACAGACACTTATACAGGCACACAACAGACTGGCTTACCTTTCATATGTACTTTATTGTTACTGTTACCTGCACAATGTTTATGCAATTACATATTGCATACTTAATACTCATAACAGCACATTATTTATTCTGTAGCTCAGAGCATTTCCACACACACACACACACACACACACACACACACACACACACACACACTTATCAGTGAGGTTAACCGGGGAAAAATAGGGATTCAATTTTCTAGGAAGCATAAAGATTGGACTTTTTGACATTCCCTATTGAGAAACTGTGGGATGTCCTGGAGAAGACTTTGTGACACCTTCCATCATCAATACAAGGTCTTGTGGAAATTCATTTGCATTTAATTCCATGAAATTGGTACTTTATACAATCCATAAACATAACTTAATATCTGGTCTATATTTGGTCATTGTCATGCTGGCAGACCCAGCCATGAACCATCTTCAATGCTCTTACTAAGGGAAGGAGGCTGGTGGCCAAAATTTCATGATACATGGGCCCATCTATCCTCCCATCAACATGGTCCAATCATCCTGTCCCCTTTGCAGAAAAGCTATCCCAAAGTAAAATGTTCCCACCCCTGTGCTTCACAGTTAGGACAGTGTTCTTGGGGTTGTATTCATTGTTCTTCTGCTTCAAAACATGGTGAGTGGCGCTGATACCACAGTATTCTATTTTGTTCTCATCTGATCACATGACCTTCTTCCATGCCTTCTTTGGATCATCCAGATGGTCACGGGTGAAGTTTAAATGGACCTGAAAATGTCCTGGAATGAGCAGAGGGACCTTGTGTGCCCTGCAAGATTTTAATCCATGATAGCATAGTGTGTTACTAATGGTAATCTTTGAGACTGTGGTCCCAGCTCTCTTCAGGTCATTGACAAGGTCCCCCCTGTACTTCAGGGATGATTCCTGACCTTTTTTTAGAATTATCCTGACCCCATGGAGCTCCAGACTGAGGACGATTGTGTTTCTTGCATTTTCTAATAATTGCACCAACAGTTTTTGCTTTCTCACCAAGCTACTTGCCTATTGTCCTGGAGCCCATTCCAGCCATGCGCAGGTCTACAGTTTTGTCCCTGGTGTCCTTAGACAGTTCTTTGAGCTTGGCTATGGTGGAGAGGTTGGAGTATGATTGATTGAGTATTGATTAAGTGTCTATTATACAAGTTCAAACAGGTGCAATTAATACAGCTGATGAGTGTAAAGTAGGCAGCCTTCTTAAAAAAAAATCTCTTGCTGGTTAAAGTTATTTATGTGATTTTCTCGATTGTTTTTAGATTCTGTAACTCACAGTTGAAGCTTACCAACAATAGAAATTACAGACCTCTCCATTACTTGAAAATGGACACCGCTTCAAAGGAGAACTGTAAAAGAATGCTTCCTTTGAGAACAATGCAAACCCATAGTTGAGATTTGCACAGCAAGGTGTTTGTGCAATTTAGAAGGTCACACACAGAATACATTTTCAGAGCATTCTTGAAAGAAATAATGTTGAACAGAGCAATGTATGATGCATATTTCTGAAATATGATGCATATTTCAGAAATCCTGCTCCTTCCTGATGATCCATGCTTTTAGTATCTCACAACACAAACACAAAAACTCACCTTATATCCTGTTACTTCAGATTCATTGTCCATTGCCTTTACATGTTCCCAGTTCAAAAAGATCTTTGAGTTTGTCAGGTTCCACTCAATGTTTCCCGGAGGCTGGCTTGGAGCTGAAAAGCAGACATTGTTGAATTCAGTTTGAAGTATGATGCTGTCTGAAATAGGCCACACCACAAACTTGTCTTCCCCTGTCAAACAGTCTCCAGCATAAATACAGTGATCAGCCATAACATGTTTCTCTCACTGTCCATTTTATCAACTCCTCTTACAACGTAGGAGCACCTTGTTGTTCTACACTTAGACTGCAGTCCATCTATTTCTCTGCATACATTGTTAGCAATCAATGGTCCAGACCCCACAGGACCACTACAAAGCAAGTATCATATGGCTGGCGGGTCATTCTGAGCACTGCAGTGACACTTACATGGTGGTGGTGTATTAGTGTGTGTTGCATTGAGTGGATCAGACACAGCATTGCTGCTGGAATGTTTAAACCCCTCAGTGTCACTGTTGGATCATGAATAGCCCACCAACCAGAAACATCCAGCCATCAGTTTCCTGTGGACAGCATCCTTTAACCACTGATGAAGGATAAGAGTGTGCTGTTTCCCTGCTGTAACAAACCTATTAAATTAATAGGTGGGTTGAATCAGGTGTGCTTAAGAAAGAAAAAATAGAGGATGATTAACACAGAAACAGATGATCTTCTGTATCTGACTTTATATCTACAAAGTGGACCAACTAGGTTGGAGTGTCTAATAGAGGACAGTGAGTCACAGTCACGGTGTTTTAAACACTCTTCTTTGGAGTAAATGAGACTGCCAGAAGACAGGTTGACTAGATAGATTAATTTAAAAGACAAAGATTTAAAAGTTAATCACTTAAACCACTTTTAGATATATAGTATGTATAAGTTAAAGGTACGCTAATTATCTACAAGGCAACTAAAATGTCATCAATATTCAATTTATATCCCTATAACAAGCATAAAATGTTGACTAAATCTAAGATGATTCAATGTATTTCACCTGCCAGACTGTTAACAGTTAATGCATAATTTCAAAGTACCTTCTTTAGAACTTACACCCACAACTGAAATACTGTGTGTTGTCCTGGTCAATGTACTGAAACCTTTCATCTCCATATTTGTTGTTTTTCACTTTTTGACATAATGTGATGTGAATCAGGCAATTGTTCTTTACATTGTATCAGAATGTCATGATAACCATGACCAATAGAAATGCTCCAAAATTACATGGGATAAAATCTTCCAATGGAAATGTAAAAAAGTATTTTTCCACCTCATGTAAATTTGCTATTTTGAATACTCATATCTACAAATAGATATTTGTGTGACACCGATTTTTTTGTATCTTGCATTTCACATGAGCACATTAAGACACGCCATAAAAAGCAATCAAATATGTTGTTATTCAAAAAGCAATGCAGTTTCCATGCCCACTGCATATGTAATACAAAGGCATATTGTATTTCAGTTCATGTCTGAATTGAGACGGTGCACTAAACATGCTGTAAGTGGAAGCAAAGCATGCTTCTTGCATTACACAGTGCACATGTATTTGACGAGCTGAAAATGAAATGAAATCATCAATGCCAGTATTGTTTGAACTGCGCTACAGTCACAGCTAAGCGTACAGATAATCAAATGTATTTTCTGTCAGGATCAATGAAGTTCAATCTATCTAATCATGCAATGTTATGCAAAGTAACCATGCAAAGTAATTATTGCCTTATAGATGTAGAATATGTCTCTGACCATTGTTTTACATATAACTGGCTACAGCAATCCAGCTCAGTCATCTCTATTAGTCTCTCTCTGAATGACTAAAACGTTCTTCTAATGATCTGTACACTCAGCATAAAGGATAATACCTGCTGCACATCAGTTCCATTTGCATCACTTTACAAGTACAGTGCAAAGAGTGCAAGGTAAATGTTTATTATTTATCTAACCCACTTTTGTAGTCCATGCCACAAGTCCAGGTGGTGCAATCGCCTTGAAACTGAAGCCCGATTATTATGTTTGCCTGGTGTGAAAGTAATATGGTGCTGAACTCAAAAACCACCCCTGCTGTTAATTAAACAAGAGAGAGCTGAGAAAGTTTGATTTCTCTCTTCTTTTTTTTTTTTGTTCTAATTTTCTGACCTTTTGAGTGCACTCACTCTCTCTTCACAGTCGAGTAAGACCAAAGATGACTGCCTCAGTAATTCAGAGTCGTTTCTGCTAATGACTCCACGCCCTCTCAGACTCTAATATTTGCTATTATGAGACTTTGTGTGGATTGTATCGACAGCCTCTGCTATCGCTGCATATTTTGGCCTGATAACACAATACACAAAAGAATCAGACCAATTATTAAGCTGCTCTGAGACAGAAAGTAAAAACTGGGAGTGCTTCATTTGAAACCTCCTTTAATTGCCTGCTCAGCCTATTAGCCCAAATTAGCTCTCCAACTCCTTTCCATTGAGATGTCATAGTTTATCTGATCACTCACCGGCTCTGCCTAAATATGCCGTTTTGTTCTTGTGCTTTATTGGCATTAGGTAATCAGACTACTTAAGCTGGGGGGCTTTAACAGAGTCCATAAGGGTCTCTCACGTTAAGATGGAGGATAGTCCTTCTGAGAGCTGCTCAATCGAATCATTCCATTGATTACTTCTTATTTCTTTGCACTGCAGCGCTGAAATCTGGCACTTTCACTGGGTAGCTTTGCTATTTATAGATATTGATGTGCTAATTATGCATTAAAAGCACTGAAACAATTAGCCGCATCAAATATAGCCCAGAATAATCTGTAGTACGACTGTACCAGCAAATACCAGCTGTTATGGAGGAGATTTGTGGTTTTTTTTCTTTCTTTCCTTTTCATTCTGTAAATGAGAAGCAAATATTAATACAAACAAAGCCTGGAGAAGTAGATTTATCAAGAGAGCTGTGAAGAAGCAGGCAGGCAGTAAAAATGAATGAATACAGCTGCATTTGTCTGCCTTTGCAGCATATTTATCAAGGACAGTTACAGTATGTTAATGACTAGTGGAGCCCTTTAATCATTCCTGCATCTCTGCCTCAAGTGGAATAGTGCGAAAAGTGTGGATAAAGGAGCACAGATTCTTTTAGGAATCAGCCACAGCCAAGACAATAAAACACTTACGTGGTTTCTTGGTTGTGATGTTTACCGGGGCACTGGCTGGTCCGACTCCACCACTATTGGTGGCTCTGACTGTGACCAGGTAGAGAGTGCTGCCCTTCAGGCCAGTGATACGGGCTGGGCTGCCTTTGACCCTTTCCTTCTCTGCATCATTCTCCAACAAGCCCTCCTCCCACCACTGCACCTACAGCAAATACAAAAGATCTGCATTGAAATTAACGTTGTTAACTTACGTTCAACAAACTGTTTATTACTTTGACTTTCACTTTAATAAATGCTCTTATTTTGAGTGCAAAGGTTGATTTTACACTTTTACTTTATTACTTATCACTTTTTGTCGCTGTCCAATGAAATCCATGTATCTCCATTTTATCCATTTTTAGTTTTCTTAATAATGTGAATCGGACAGTTGCACTTTATATTGTACCAGACTTTATTGATGAATGGACCAATAGAAATGCTGTAAAATTACTTTAGTGGCTCTTATTTTACTTGTGCATTTTTTTATATTGCTAAAAAGCTGATTTGTAATCACAATTCCATTCAAAAGGTTAAATGTCATTTTATATTCAATACATGTAACGTGACATTTCAAGCTTTTTAACGTTTAACTGTTGATCAGTATGGCTTATAACTCATGAAAACCAGAAATCAAGTATCTCAAAAATATTACAAAATGTTCATTCAAATTTGAATACATTGCTAATCACAGTATCAGCTTTAAAACAAAAGCTCAGAATATGGTACTTTCAATGTAATACTGTAAATATAAAATAGGACAGTTAAATGTTTTAATTAAGTCATCAACAACCCTTTTCACGGTATTCTAATCTGAGATGAACTAGTACATTATCTTCCATTTAAAGTTAAGAGCATTTTTGCTTTCTCCTGTAAAGTCTCTATTTTGGAGATACATGTTTTTCATTGGACAGTGACAATATGCTATTGTTGTTTTAATTGTATATGTCAGATCCTCTATAGAAACATGCTTCTACACATTTTAATACACAATTACTGTTTATTTACTGAATGTAATATATTGGAAGAAACTAATTAAGTTAAGTAGTTTAATATGTTATGCTGTTAAATTTTGCCTGAAAATATGTCTAACAATCTATTCACTCATTTACATTTAAAAATCAACAATATATCTTCACTGTTCGTTTAAAATCTTCATTGTTCATTGTTGCTGTTTTGTTTTCGTCCACAGTTACACATCATGTAGATTTAACAGCTTTTCACAGCTGTCAGAATTTCATAATAAATGGATCAATGCACCTTATTTTCTATGACAACAAAAGAAAGGCCAACTTTGTTTATTTTGTGAAAAACTACAGGTACACCTGCAGATCGATTGATATAAATGACAAACACAGCGATATAATCGTACAGAAAAAGCAGTATAGCATGCTCAGTTAGAGGGTGTCACTATAATAATAAAGAAGAGCAACATTTTCTTCACCATCTACCTGCATCTGTGGGTAGGTTAGGTTAGGTTAAATCAAAAACATCTACCCAAACATCCATATGTCTGCTCTTACCATTCTGTGAAGAGTAAACCAGCACCAGAACACCCTTAACCAGAGAAATGGCTCAGTTCTGAAGTTCGGGTGAAGTGAACATGTCAGATGCTTGTGAAGCCTCAGGTAATAGCTGGTCATGCTTTGAATTGTTTGAAATCTACCCAAGCAAAATCCTCCTCTTCTTCCTAGTACTGTGATATTGTTCTATTGAGCATATCATCCTGTTTATTCTGTACGCTTATTATTGCTGTTCTAATAATCAACACAGTAATCTATATCAGCAGATCAATAGATGAACAAACTTTTACCAATGTTAGGGTTAGGGTAAAGGTTAGGTTTAGATCAAGATGTAGTTTCAGATCATTTTATCACAGTGCTTACTTCCTAACATTCTTTGTTAAAATAATTTGATTTCTGTGTGTCTGGGTTTACAACAGTCACGTGTACGACTCCTGACAGGCTCTTGTAATCACATATCACTGCTGTCCAATGTTTTTTTGGTTTTTTTTCCCCCATTTTTGTACATTTTTAGTTTTCTCCATGGTTTGAACCCTGTAGCTATTTTGTACATAGTGTATACATTTTTGGATAAATAGGCCAATAGTAATGCTTTAAAAATTCATAAAACTTAACATGAACTGAAACAACTTCCATTCAAAGTTAAGTTGCCATTTTGGAGATGTACGTTTTTCATTTAGATAAAGGTGATATTTACAAATTCCTTTTCTGTAAACAACTTAACAGTTTTATTGATTTCAGATATAGGTGTCAGTATACATAGAAGCAGATCGTTATATAACATGTTGGAACCATGGTAGCCCAGAACTGTGCTCCACACTGCTGTGCACATGTGAATACACATACATATGCATTGGCATGTACATTTACACTTCTCGTACATGTGACTGGTCTGAGAAATTCTACAGGTAGGGATATTTTTTTCCTATTAGCAGTTAATGCAGTTCTACAGGGCCTCCAGGGCACCAGGCATTCCCATATGTCTCATTTATTTATTTATTTGTTTGGTTGTATAGGGCATTACTGTAATTGTTTGATGGTATGTTACAATCTATCCTCTTACCCAAAATTAAACAATAACTCGATGAACTCTCAACTGTTCAACCGTCTCAGAAAAGTGTGACTGAAAAGCATAACACCAGAAGGACACAGTATTCTAACAGTCCACCTCTTTCCTGGCTAGCCAAAGGACATGTAGTGCCGAACACAGGAAGGTCACTATTCATTGAGGACAGTAACAATTTAAGCAGAGGGCATTCTTCCAGGCTTCAGCAGCGATTCCCAGTCCTGGTCCAGGGGGACTTAATTCACTGCACAGTTTATAGCATTTGCCCTGCTCTAACACACCTGGTTCACCTCATCAGCTAATTATCAAGCCCTCTATGCGGTGAAGCAGCTGCATTAGACCAGAGAAAATGCAAAACAGTGCAGGGCAATGGCCCTCCCATGTCTGGAATTAAGAACCCATAGAACATTAAATCAAATGTACCAACATGTATAATCTTAAATAAGAACAATTAACCTTTCAGACCAACCAAACCACAGAGGAAATAAAAATTGCCATCATTTTACAGCATTGCTGCTTCTAAATTTTTTGAATAAGGGGAACGCTGCAGATTGTCATACATATAGACCATTTTATTTGATCACCAAACTACTCAGTAAACGTACTGAAATGATGACTTGCCTAACCATTGATATTTTGTATACTGTTGCTGTCAGGCAAAAACCTTACATTTCCTGAATTGTAAAATGTACAGGAAAAGAAACAAACAAAAAAACTGTTATCTTTCAGTGGAAAACAATGTTAGATTTGAATTAATTTCAACATTTTAAGCCATATTGGAAATTTTGGTGCAAATTTACAACTTTTACAATAAACACCTTACCAACCACCTGGCAACACAGAAGCAACCCCTTTGACATTGCATAGAAACAAATTAACAGCACTCTAAAATGAACCTTTTCACAAATTTCTAATTCCCTGAGTTGTCCTAATATGAGACGTTATTTCTAAAAAGTAATAATACTAATAAATTAGAACTGGAGATTATTTTATGAACTAATATATTTTACAGTTTTATCACAGCATATGGCACTATCTTAAGTCTTAGCTAAGAAAAGAGCTGATGTACTTCAAAAATGCTGTGAAATATGACATTATAAGGTAAAACTCAATTCTGCAAAGCAGAAGGCATTCATGTAATGGGCAAAATATATGTTTTTAAACTTAAACTAATATATACTAAAATATATAAAATATATAACTATATAAAATATATAAACTAAAATATATGTTTTTAAACAATATTATATGAATAAAAGTATTAGCACAACTGCTCATTCATTGTTTCTCCTGAAATCGAGGGAGTTTATCTGTTTTTTTTGTAGTCTCAACTGTCTCCACTAAATGTTGGAGCATTGCTGTAAGGATTTGATTGCAATCAGTGATGGCTGTATTGGTTGCTGTGTTCCAAAGAACACAGTTCCATTGCTCCACAACACAATGCTGGGGGCATTATACTCCACCATCTCATGCCTGGCATTGGGCATGGTGCCAACAGGTTCATGTTTATCAGTTCTGCATCCAGATTGAGGGAACTGTTACTGTAAAAAGTAATAGTTGCAGTAAAATTATATTCTACACAAATATGGTTCAACTTTTGTGATTTGGTGATAAACAGGAGATGGAACACGGGTGCAACTAGACTGAAGTGCACAAGGTTGCAGATCCTGTGGCCTCCACAATTAAATTAAGATACACTGGGTGGGGGGGGGGGGGTGAAGGCCATTGTTTGCTTTCATTGTGACATTGAGCAACACCATATCTTTTTTGACATTTGGTAACTCAGCAACACTAAAGCTCAGCATGTTTTGAAAACAACCATGGAAACGAATTCTATTTGAGCTCTCCTGGACACCTTGATATGACGACTGTAGCATTAAAGGAACTGAACATATGATCTCCCAGGGACTGATTATGTTTTCTTAATGACATGATACACAATGTCATCTTACTTGTACAGGATTAGCCTCCTTCCACATGCCCCATAGTGGCTGCAGAATGGAAATGGTCTGACTGAACATGTGTTGATTGTTTTAGAGGTGTTGCATGTTCCAGTGTAAAATACGTAAACATGGAGAATCCTAGCAGAAGCTACCATGTTTCTATGGCTAAATAAAATATAATAAATAAATAAAAGCTTTTGCTGGATGCACTATGTTGTTGCTACTACAAAAGTATGATTGAACACATTCAGAGCTCAATTTGTAAAAGCTTATTAGTAAAAGCTTATTATTGTTTTTATATTTAATTAGAAAAATAATATATCATGTATTTTATGTAACCCATGTTAATATTAGTGTTTGACACTAAAAGCATAAAAATCTATGGAGTTTGCTTTTAATTAGATCATCATATCAAACAAATGTAGCAATATCTGTGAGGATAATTTTATCATAGAGGAAACAAGATTAAACAGTAGAAATTGGGGACAAATTTAAAAGCTCTTACTTTATATAAAAATGCCATACAAGAAGACTGTGTACTGGAAAAACAAAATTCTGGTGCCTTGTATTAACAGTCCATTCACTTAACGCAGATACTCTTATTTCTCACTCAAAGCAACTCCACCAAGATCTAAAGAAGATATGTGTGTTTTTTTTTCTGACTGCTGGATTGTCCTTATTACATCCTGAGGTAGTGAACAGTGTTGTTTTGACAGCACAGGGGCCAGGTTATCAGGAGCTGAGAGGAGGAGCGAACGAGCCCATACCCTGTGGGTTTTGCAGCTGACGAAAGAGCTCACAGTCGAGATGTTTGCAAGAGGGAGGCGGATTGATGTATGATGTTCGTGCACCTGAAGGACGATTTATATACGCGTGCTGAGGTGGCCTGGGTATTAGGTGCTCCTCCTGAGACAGGCCCAGCTGCACGCAGACTCTTCATCCTCCAGATTAGATCGTGAAAAATGGGATGCAGGGAAAATCGCAAGCCTCTTGTTTGCAGAGCAGGAAATTGCACCCCTCACCATCAGCAGTTTTCATTAGCACATGCATTACAGAGTTTGATTGAGGCGATATAGTGTGAAGTGGAGCTGTTTTTTGCCTCTTTTGGTCTAGAGTGAGATGAGGTGTGTTTATTATGTTTGCTCCTTGCTCTTTCTGCATACCTCGTATCCTGTGATCCTTGCTTTGCTGCGGCTTGGTGGGATGGCCTCCCAGAACACCTGCACCTCGGAGGCAGACAGGCTACGTGCCCACACTCTGGCAGGGGCGACAGAGGGCTCTGGGGGAGGTGTGAAGACAGGAGAGGAGAAGAAAATTAAAGATATATGAGAGAGACACACAACAGAAATAATGACTGCAACAAAAAGAGACTGATTCACCACATGAACAAAGGAAATGCTCGAAGAACTCAAAAGTGCTAATTTAATGAATTTCATGCAAGATTTTTAAACCAGCTACAAATTAAGGCATTAATTAACATTTAGGCTGTAGCTTATTAAAGAGCAACACCAGCAACCTTTTAGCCCTGCCTTCTTTCTTCGTGCTCTTCAGGTTCTGGACGTTGTTGTGATGCAATCATGGGTGGGTCATTTTAAATAATCACAGTACCAATAGAGCAAAGTTAGCTAGCATTGATCATCTTGCCATGAAGTGACTTTTCTGAAATATGAAGATGCACAACAGACCTAATCCAACATCATAAGCATAGGGTCAGCGCACCGAAGGTTGGCCTCATCCACTGTTGTTACTGCGGGTTAGCTTGATGACTGCTGGCCTTGTCCTCCTTAGCACAGTTGTTAAGGTGGGCCCCCTGTCCATGTGGGCATCATGTCATATGACTGAATTTCTTTGCTGGGAAGCATTTAATATCTTTATATAAAGCTATACACATCAAAAGAACACACAACCAGGTACCACAATGCTATACTTTGTGCTACATTGTTTTCAATAATTGCACTGGTGCTGCTCTTTAATCCTGTAAAATGGAAAAAATGCGTACAGAGCCATATTTGAATTCTTTAATCTGATAAATTATCTTAAGTGAAAACGTCAATAAATATCCCATTAAAATCCAGTAGTTTTCAAAAGATTGATACTCAAGATTTGCATTTTCGTGCAATAAAAAAAATAACTCTGACGTTGTCAAAGATTGCAAAGTAATGAGTGTTACATTAACACAACTCTTTACCCATAAAACAAGTAAAGGAAAGAAAAATAATTATAGTGTGCTGGTAAACCATATTGTGTTGGTTGGAAATACTGGAATCGAGTCAGATTCATAAGAGTTTATCCTGCTTTTGTTGGACTAACTGTCCCTATTTTCCAGGGAAAACCTTGTACTAGATTTAAGAGCATTGCTGCGAGGATCTGATCTTATTTAGTGAAAAGAAATGGTCACTATCACATCTAATCCACAACTAGTATTGGATGAAGCATCATTTTTCTGGAGAACACTGTTCCACTGCTCCACAGCTCACTGCTGGGGGACTTTATACTTCTCGAGCCCACATCTGGTATTAGGCAGGCTGTTCATGTTTGGTTATCTGCTCCAAAGAGTCCTATTGTATTGGTAGAACTTTACCACAGGAGCTACACAAGCTTTGTGCATTTGCACATCTGTGTCAACAATGGGTGCAACTTAAAGCAGCTGAATTAATGGTGTTCTCAAACATTTGGACATACAGTGTATTTAGACAGTGACACAATGTATGTAAGGTTGCCTCTGTACTCTGTATCTCAGTGCATTTTAAAATGAATCAATCAAAATGTGAAGGTTATCCTAGCAGTTTCTGGGATGACAACCTTCCTCTGCTGAATACACGATGACCTCGGGACTGAAGGGTCCTTCTCCCATGCTGTTGTACACTCCCACCTTCACTTCAAACCGTGACAGTGGAGGAATGCTGTCATTTTTAAACACATATCGAGATGCATCCACTGAGGGTACCACACTCTGGATCCACACCGGAGAACCAAGCAGACGGAAAGCAACCACATATCCAAAATCTCCTCCGTTCTGAAGCTCCTCAGGAACAGGCTGTGAGAAGAAAAAAAGCCACATGGAGAAAAAACATTGGATTTAAGTAATTTGCAGAGATTGAGTTTAAGAAAAAAAAATACATTAACAATCAACTATCTGTAATGTGTTACTTCTCACTTACATAGTGAAACACACCCTTTTACAACAAACATCCTGTCCACAAAACTTTTTTCATTTTGCATCCACTCATACACAAGCCCTTCCTCTATCTGCATCTTCATTATGATTTACGTACCATGGGGAACAATTTCGCCAGAGCAAAAAGTGAGAACGACAGCTCTGCGTTTTAATTACTGCTTGTCTAATTTAAACCACGTCACCATGGAGAATTCCCTACGAATTCAATTCACTCAGAAGATTGATTTAAAAAGAGGATGAAGACGAAGAAGAGGATGACAAAAAAACAATAATAAAAAGACCTCACTGTCAAGAAACATCTGCTTGAGTCAGAGCCAGTAGCTCACCTCCCATATGATCACCAGATCACCCCGAGTTCCTCCACCTCCACTCACATTGGCTGGAGCCACCTCGGGAGCTTAGGAAAAGACAAAAAAAAACAAAAAAAACACCCAAACAACAACAACTGAGTACACAGCCTGATTTCTCTAAAGATCTAAGGCAGAAACAACAACCTCCTTTTTACTAGCAGAGGACTACAAAGTCTTCTGAGAGCACCTTTAAGCAACTTGGGTTGAAGTCAAACCTGTAGAGCAACAAAGCTTGGATTGTATTCGTTGTACCAGTGTCTTTTAAGCACCAGAGCCGAGACTGACACGATATTTTCCACCTTGCGACTTTGTGATCAAGGCAGATGCGCTCTGAAAAATCCGTCTGAAAATAGACTCTTTCAACTCCTATTGCCTGATGGCAAGCGTGGGCGTTTCACACATTCGCAGCTCAAGCAGACATAAATTAATGATAGCAAGACTTCCTGCCTGCTAATGTGCAACATCAAAATGCTTAAAAGGTACAGTGTGACATCTTTACTCTTATGATCCGAAAAGGACTTGTACAATGAGGGCTAATGAGGAAAAGGGTATTGGGAAGTGTGAAAACCAACAGCCAGACGGCTCGCTACATGCCAAAAACCAAATATCACTGGTGCGTCTCCCAGCCGATTTAGCGAAATCTCCTCCGGTGTCAATCAGATTGCAGCGCACTTGATTTGTGTCTTAATTGTGTGGAGATTATTCCGCAATTTGGAGCTGTGCGTGCACCCGACGTGATGACTGATGGGAAACAATGAGCGTGGATTTCCCATGGCTAAGCTGCCATCAAGACTAGGCTCTCTGAGCGAATAAAACTAATTACGGAGAGTTAAATTGCATTCTCGCTGCAGGCCCGATGTGTTAGTTGTGGTAATGGAGGAGGACAGAAGACGAGAGATAGAGATTCAGGATACTTTCAGCTATTAATACTGCTTAGTAAATAACTTACACCAGCAAGTAGTGGTTCTCTTGTTAATCCTTACAGCATTTTTTTTTCATTAAAAGAAAATAAAAATCCTTACAGTATAAAAACACACAGGTAATTGAAATACATGTTATCTTCAACCCTTTCAAATGTACACTGATATGCCAAAAATCATGGGAAATCAGTATTTAAATTGATCATGAAATGACAATACCTCAGGGGACAGCTTGGGAAAGCCCAAACCCATAGTTGTGAGGTGTTATTTCCAAAGTTATGCAGGCATTTAACATTCCTCAATCCACAGAGTCACAAATGTACCAGGAATTTCATGTCATAACTACCCTAGGGCAGATAGGATGACCAACATCTTAACTCTTAGAACCTGACATCTGCACTTTGCAGGCAGTTGCATGTTTTCTAGGCTTCATAACTCAGGGTCAGAGTAAACTACAGACACGAGATACATTAAACTACAAGACTTACCTATGGTGGTCTCATCAATGTGTGATCATTACCAGTGATAATTCACAGCTAAAGTTCGCTTGTTTCCACTTTAAATGTCAAAGGAGCTTGTTTACATGCATGTTTACATGCATGTTTACTGCTCTGTCCATGTGTACATTCTCAACCTGCATGCAGATTCCAACTGATCAGCAAGAGGGGGTGGGGCTAATGACATCCCTGACCCAGACATCGAGTTATAGAGGAAAATGAGAATGAAGGGGTGGTTTTCTCCCTTTCTTTGTTCACACAGTGTTCCGATTTCAAAATAGAAGTGATAAAGGGATAATACAGATACATAAAATAGTACAAATAATAAAGAACATTTAGTTTAAGTTTTAGACCACTGTCAATTTAATGAAATAATAATAAAAAAAAGAAATTGATAAAATACTTAAAATTTTTACAATTAACATTTTTAACAGTTTCCTTGGATCTCAATCTCAAAATAACAATATCTGGAATGTGTGACTGTCTCCTAGAAATATATATTTAAAAAAAAAATTAAGTAAATCAAATTACGAAAACAACCCACAAAGTTTCCCTAGGCTTCTAAAGCTTAATATTATAAAGTGCTTTCTTTCAGAAGAACATGTGTTTATTTTTTATACTTGTATGATACAACAGAATTCCTCACAACACATATCCTAGCTTAGACAGGTTCAGAGCACAGGGTCAGCCATGATACAGCACCTCTAGAGCAGAATTAATGTTGATTTTCAAGACTAATAAGATAACAGAATGCCTGAATCAGTAAGGGCTCAAGAGCTTGCCACAGTAAGACAAGAGTAGTTCTGAGCAAGCAAACATACCTGCTGGCCGCGTGCGCACAGGCTGTGATGGGGCACTGGGTTCCCCTACCCCAACAGCATTGACTGCCACCACCCTAAACTCATACTCCACCCAGGGGTTTAGGCTGATCATGGTGGCGCGCGTCATCTGTCCAGGCACAGAATCAGGAACTAGGATTAAAGAAATTTGGAATGGAGACACACATAAATGCCCATCTACACACACTCAAATGGAGAGACACATTCAGTTGAGCTCAGCTTCTGCGAGTCTTACAGGTCACACAGCAGTTTCTCAAATGAATAGCAGTACTAAGAATACCTGAAGCCACCAGAACAATGCATTCAGGCACAGCATGGGTGGTGGTGGTGGTGTGTGATTCTGTTAATATTTTACACAACATAATTAGCCATAAAGTTCATCAATACTTTAGTTAGAGTAGCCTTTCAAGGATGGCTTTCTACTAGATTTTAAAGCATTGCTGTGAGATTTTGATTGCATTCAGAATTCGGAGTGTTAATGAGGTCATGATGTGAAATGATCACCACCCCACCTCATGTATCAAGTATTGGTTGGAGCATCATCATTCCAGAGAACACAGTTCCACTGCCCCACAGCTCAATGTAGAGCCTTTCTCTAGCTCATTACCGACGTTAGGCATGGTGCTAATCGCTTCATGTTTATCAGCTCTACAGAGTCCTGTTCTACTAGCAATACTTCAGGACAGGGACTACACAAGCTATGTAATGGGATGGGTGCACCATAAAGTGGTTGGTGTTCTCAAATATTTAGGCATAGTTTATTTTTTATTTTTTTAAATTGGGGAGGTCATTCTAATAGCTTTATGTTGGCTGGCTTTATCCATTCTACAGCCAGCTCTGAAATGTGTTTGAGGTCATTGGTCTGCTGGAACACCCCTTTCAGCAGCATGAAGACTGTGATGCTGGTACAGTTAACATTACAGTTATCATAGCAAAGCTCTATAAAGTGTTGGTTCTAATTTCTATACTTTTGAAAACATTCCTTTTGTCTCCATCTCAATGTGCAAGTGGCATGAAAATATAAAGAACTTCTTATTTAAATTGCTCAACACCCATTTCAGCATATAGTTTGACTACAGGAATGAAAATGCTATTTTAGTTCACTCTAATTGGCCACTGCCCCTAAATGCATCCTCCATAATCCAGTAACATTGTTTGTGAAGCAATGCATTGAAAGATGCATTTTTTCATTATTCCATTTAAAGAAATAAATATTGTGAATTGATTGTATCACAATTTATATTTATAACAAACATACAATGTAGTGCCACATTTCTTGTTTTGTGTACAGCATGAAACTAAACACCTGTTACTATGCCCATCCTCTAGCTCGGGTGATGAATTCTACAGCACATGTTGGTAAATTCCCTTCTTAAACACACCTGATTCACCTCATCAGTTCATTACCAGGTGTATCTGATGCATTACAGCAGGGAAATTGCCAAATTATGCTGGACAACAGCTATCCAGGACCACTTTTCCCCCTCCTCTGATGTCTTAAATGACATAATCAAAAAAAAATATATATATATAAATATAAATAGACACAAGTGGGGAAATACAATATGTAACATATTAGTATACAATAATACAGGCTTAAGAATAAGAAGCTTGTGTACTGGATAAACAAGGCACATCCAACAAGAATGGAAGCTGGAATATTCAACCATGATATCCATTCCAGCAGCACAATGGCCACAAAATATTGTCAAAACAGCATGAGACAGATTTTTAGATTTTTACAGTCATTGTCAAAAGCTAGTTGCACCCAGAAGGACTCTGGATGACTGCCTCCATGTGTGGAGGCACTGTAGTCAGTGCCAAGATCAGTCCCCGATTGAAAATATGTGGGACGTGGTTGGACGCACTATCAACACTCCACGCCTCCTGCAAAAGCTGCAGGAACTGAGTGAGAATATTCAAGCTGCATGGGATGGATTATCACAGTATACCATTAGGAAGTTCTATAATTCCATTCTGAGATGTCTGGCATGTTGTTATACCCAATGCCATACTGAGAGACACTACTCAATAAATATTGCCCATATCAGTTTAAATGTTTAATTTATTGCTCCTGGAAACCGTTACCTTCCATCCGAATGACACTGTAATCTGACATCTCCTTCTGGGTGCAACTATTTGTGCAATGTTGAGTGAATTAATTAATATTTTGTGATGTACTTTGGTGGTGCTGTATGACTGCACCAAAATATCTGCATTTTATTTATATCAGGTCTCAATTCTCATATCAGTGCACCCCTAACCATGTCAACATCTCTGCTGAGCTAAGAAGGGTCATATAATACCTGATACCAGTGGTTCTGTGGTCAGAAAATGACCAGTGATGAATGGGGTAAAGGTGTGCTGACAAATGTTAATGCTACAGAAGGGCTATAGCCTGTAACTGTCCCATGATACTGTACATTACTGTATACAGCAGATAAATAAGGTGCATAAGTGAGCAGAAATAGAAGTTATCTAATAAAGTGGATGGTCAGTGTATGTATGACTGTATTTTTATGAGAGCACCATACCTGTTCTGACAGCTTGCCAGCCGATGGAGAAAGCAGTGCGGGCTTGCAGTATGTAGAGGGTAACGGGGCTGTGGTTGTCAGAGCCGGGGCCCCACGAGATCTGAGCCGTCCTGTCCGTGACTTCCCCCACAAGCACCCCGTCCGGGGCACCAGGGGGCCCTGTCAACACCAGCGCCAGAAAGAGACCAGGAGGACACTAACTTAAAAAAAAAAACGGAACAAAACAAAAAGACGACAAAGAAAAAGAACCCACTGCGTCTCATCACCCGGAGAAGGGCATGGCAAGGTTACAAAAAGTCTCCTGCAAAGGGAGACAAGCCCAGCCACAAAAGGCAGAGGCATTTTATTATTCACAGGCCGATCGCCGGGACCCTTCACGTGGTGATGGAAACACAAAAGGTCCAAGGAGCACAGAGCCCAGAATTAATGCATTGATTCCAGACGCTCTGCGAGTCATTATTTCACAGGCCGAATTGTCAGATAAAACAGAAATAGTGCGATGATGCAAAAAGGGACGAGGGGACCTTTTTAATTTATCGTTTAATAAATGCTGAAAGGACAGTGGAATACTAAATAACTCCTTGCGGAGTTGCCCGTACCTCTGACGATCAAGTCTGCTGCAGCCGACACACTGTCCACTGCCGTGTGCACCATGCAAACGTACTTCCCAGAGTGCTTCAGCTGGATGTTTCGGACCATGAGGTCACCAGATGATCCCTGGTGATAAGAAAGGAGCGGCATTACAACAGATTAAGGTCTCTCTGAGGTTAATGTAAGTTTCACAAAGTAAAATGAATGTGTTACAAGAGACGACAAGGGAACATTTGCACGACCACTGCTGTCAGCTAATCTCCACTTTGATCAGCTCTAAAGACGTTCCCCAAAAGATTTCCCAAAATAACCACCCCCATTATACAGTGGTGCTTATATTGCTGCATACATTCCTCCCAAAACTTCCTTAGGGTGTCTATCTAAGGGTAGATAAGGAGAAAGAAATCAGAAATTTTACACATAAATAATATCATTTATTTTTTGAAGACAAAATATTACCAAAATTACATTTCTGTGAGTATGTGTGTATTTGCTTTTGGTATCTAATTTGACCTGGAATTTTAGCCCAGTCCTCCATACAAAACAGCATTCAACTAGGTTATATTGGTGGGTTTACTCCCATGAACTGCTTGCTTTAGGTCCTTAATTGGATTAAGATCAGAACTTTCCAAAAATCATTGGGACTTTATTCTTCTTTAGTCATTTGGTAGAATGACTTGTGTGCTTAGGGTCATTGTCTTGCTGCCTGACCCATGGTCTCTTGTGATTCAGCTTATGGCCAGATATTCTTTTAGGCAGCAATGTTATTTTTTTTCCCTTGCAACCCTGCCAAGCACACTATTGTTCCCTTATCATTGTTGCTTTGATGGTAGACTCATGAACATTAACATTAGACAATGGGACAAAGGCCTTTAGTTGCATAGAAGTTGCCTTGAGTTCCTCTGTGACCTTGCACACCATTACATGCCCTGTTCTCTAAATAAAACAGATTTCACTCACACCTGATTGTCTCCCACTGACTGAAAACACCTGACTCTAATTTCATCTTCCAATTATCTGCTAATCCTAAAGGTTCACATATGTTTGCCACTGATATTACAGATATGTAATATTGGGTTCTTTTCCTCAATAAATGAATGAGCAGATGTCATATTTGTAATGGATCTCCTTATTAACTTTTAGACAAAATCTCATGAAGACTTAGGTCAAATTTATTCTGAAATTCTATTAGTTTAAGCACAATTTTTAATCACCACTTCCTGCCAGAGCAGGAGTTCATAATGATAGTGGCATGCAATGAAGGTTGTTAGTTATTGATGCTCTTGAGAAGTATAGCCCAGACTTTAACAGGGACTAAATGCAAGTCAAGTTGACACTGACTGTATGATTGATAATTCTTTTTAGGACAGAATTCTGTTCTGAAAAGTAAATGTTTAAATGCTCAGAATTTGGATCTGACAAAAATACATATAACAACAAGTTGATATATAGGTATGAATGACAGTCAACAAATCTTCAGCATCTTCAGGACAGTTGGAAAAGCAAGCCCAGTGGTTCCATTAGAGAACCCCAAGATTGTCCAAAGCTGGATCAAGTTCATGGTCAGTTACAAGAATCTAATCTCCAATATTTCCTTTGTTTGGTCCAAACCAAAATTGCAGGTCTAAAAGTTCCTCATGGCATGTACCGAACGTGGTATTCTTGGTCTTGATCAAACTGAACCATGGTTTGCAGTGTAAAAAAATATATATAATTATTTTTTTAATTATTTTATTTTCTGGGAAAGATGTCCTGATCTGACAACATGTGTTAGACACATGCCTCTATAAACCAATCAATGTCAAATGCAGTGGTGGTTCAATACCTCACCACTTGGGACAGTGGTGACTTAGTGCTTAGTAGTGTAAACAGCAGCAGTCTTGTCTCAGACTCGACCTCATTTGGAATGAGTCTTGTCTTGACTCATAGGCTGTTGCCTAGATCAGCTGAGTCCAGCACATCTATTTGAGGTAAATTTCTTTAGAAACTGAAATTTTTGTTTCTATCATTTCTAACATCAACAAAGCATTCAAACAGAATAAATCAGTCCTTTCTCTGAGTGCCTAAAAATCTGAGCACAGAGTGGCTAACAGCGAAAAACAAGCAACTGTCATTCTCGTTCAGTATCCAGTCACTTGCATTTTGAATAGTATGACATTAAGTTTAATTGTGCACATTTTCACCTGCTCGATTTACCATGTCTGCAAAATCTGGAGTTGTAGTGTTCGGTTATGCAAGTCCTCATGGATTTCTTTGCAGGAATTTCCAAGATAAATCTGATTGTTTTTGTTTAAAGGCAAATTGACTTTCCTGTTTAATAATAAAAATGAATGGAATTTGATTAATATTCAATTGACTTCATGTGGTGACTTCTGATTAAGTTTTAGAAGGGACACAGATTAAGCATCATCATTTTGTTTGACTAAGACTATAATAAATAACAAAAAATCTAAAAAAAAAAATAAACAGTGGTTCTCAAACTTTTTCAGTTGCAGACCCCCTTTGTTCATGGTAAGTACCACTGTGGTCCCCCACCCTACCTGGGGTGAGAACCAAAAACTGCATGCTATACAAGTTGTCTTTTTTGATATCAGGCACCACTTTTTAAAATATGGCCAAATCAGATAATAATAAATGGAAAAATTATTTATAGAGAAGATACAAGTACACACACACACACGCACACATACACACACACATATATATATATATACACACATTGGGCCCCTAACTCATGTACACTTGGAGCTCACTATATCAGTGTGTGTGTCTGTTCACTGCATGGGTTAAAGGTGAAGAAAAAATCAATCAGTGTCCAATACAAACCATGAATTTGTTACATTTTAAATATAAGAAGACACAGTCCATGTAGATGATGATAATCACAGCATATGTATGTAGTATATGTAGATAAAATTCTTTAAAAAGTCTTTAGTTCAGGAACTTTTAATACTTATTCCAGTCACAGTTTAATTCTATATGTGTCAAAAACATTACTGTTATTATATCCAAACATCTGACTCGTACTGCAGGCTCCAAGGCAGGCCATTTTTTCAGTGTCAGCCCTGCAATCAGGATAAAGTCCATCCTCCTCCCCAGCCACACTAAGAGCGTTCTAGAATTGTCAAGGCATTGTCCATTTACTATCTGATTAGGAGCCGCTCCGCATTCTCAAGAGAATCACCAGGGGAATGAGAAAACCCTCCATGAATGAGCCAGACAGTGGAAATGTAGCCCCTCTGGCATGCTGAGGTTTTTCAAGCTGCTCTGCATGGAGTAAATCCTGTAATCAGACAGATTTGCACTCCGCCACTCTCCTAGCAGCCAGGTGCTCTTGTTCTCCACATCCCCGACCGCTAAAAAAAGGAGCTAAAAAATGAGCGTCAAGAGGGATCATGGTTTCAGCTCTGCATGCACGTGTTTCAGAAAAGAAACAGAGGTAGCACGTGAACACATTGTGTTGTGTCTCTAAAACTCACGGAGCATCAGAGAATCACTTCTTTAGACTCTTACCCCGCCAATCATCTCAAAGTGATCATGTCTGCTGAAGTCGACGAGTTTGCCATTGAAGAACCACTTGAAGGTGGGGTCCACACTGGAGTCTCTGGACACCTCACATGGCAAGACAATGCTTTCTCCAACTGTGGCGTCCATACTCAGTGGAGGAACCGTAATCTTGGTGGGCTCTGTTGGAAAACAAATGTGAAATTAGGTTTTCCACAAACCTTTTCCACAAAAAGGATGGAAGTGTAACTACACTGGACTCGGCTGAAATGGCCTAATTGTGGCCTACATGTCACAATGCCCCTGTTACGGCTCCACTGTCATTCTGCATTACTTCTGAGGTCTGTTATGTTCAGCTGTACCTTAGTTGCTTAATAGTTCTCAACTAAAGCCTTATGCTGCTTTTAAATCCTCCTGATGAATTCCTACTTATGAGTCATACATAAGATATACTTTGTTTTTGTAAAGTTAAAAACAGGGAGTTTATTTAGCCTTACTGATAGAAAATAAAGTAATATGTTTAAGTAATATTAGTAATATTAATAATTACTAAGTAATAAGTAATATTAGATGAGTAATATTTTTGAGTAATATAATTCGAGTCTTCCAGTAAATACAATTTTGAGGGTAGCTTTAATAAAATGAATAAATAAATAAATAAATAATAATAAAAAATAAATATAATAATAATAATAATAATAATAATAATAATTCCACCATATATTAAATGTCTGAATTAAAGGATTAGTACAGAGTTTTCAACTTAATTTTGCACTATTTTTGGACAAAAAATGTTTCTGCAAATAAACACTAAATCAGGGTTTCTCAACTCGGGTCCTGGAGGCACCACTGCCCTGCATGTTTTTGTGAAACTCCCACTTTAACACACCCCCTGCAACTCTGAAAGGGCTTGGTAATGGGCTGATTAGCTGAATCAGGTATGATAGGAGCAGGATAGCTCTAAAATATGTAGATAGATAGGGGTGAGAAACACTGTTCTAAATAGCAGTATTTTCATTTTGAATTCAGGAGAAATGTTGTGAGCAGGAGTGTTCTCTGGCCTGGGCTTTTGGGCCCTGAATATTTTTTGACAAGCCCTGACTTGTATGTAAGTAGTTTACAGATTATAATGAAAATGTAAATCCAGAGAAACTCAATGTGGAGCAGTTTAACTTTTATACATTTGTTAGTGTGCTAGGTGTATAGCAACTGATATTTAAGATTTTTATAATAAAACATAATATTTGCAAGTTTCATAATTCTGTATTTTCAGGGCCTCATTCTTGTGCCCGGCAGGAATGTATCAAGGAATGCTGGTAACATTAAGTTTACAGTCTGAAAGTCACTGCAGTGAAAAACCCACCCACTAATTGAAGTTGAAGGTTCAAGTTTGGATGTTTGAAGTCTGAAGTTGGAAAATCGATTAACATGTTTTTCAACCTTGAAATCAGTGACAACCACACATTTGATGTTGCCTGTTCATACGGAGGTGTTTTATGAGTCCATTAGGGAACAATAGCTGTATTACAGATGCTTTACATGAGCCTCTAGGTGCCTGGACCTTGATCATCTCTGCTCAGACTTTTTAATTAGGAGTAAATTTCACCTGAGGACAGCACTCAGTGTGTGTGTGTGTGTGTGTGTGTGTGTGTGTGTGTGAGTGAGTGTGTGTGTGTGTGTGAGGGTAAGGAGCTACAATGTGGGCCCAAATGAAGACCCTTTAAAGGGGTATTCATACTTTTTTTTTTTATTTCACTAAACGTTTTTGTTTTGACAAAGTTCTTCATTATAGAGAAAGATTTCATTACAGAGGTGCTTTATTGAGATGCTGACACCTTGCTGATGGTAAAACCTGAACAAATATATTTTTCTGTGATACATTTGCTTGCGATTCATGATGAGTTCCTGCCCACTGTTGCAGCTTGTATCATCACTTATCTGTGCTTGCGAACATGCGCACAAGAATGTACACTGTGAGAGAAGGATATTTAGAGATGTGTGAACTCGGGCATGGTGGTTAGCTCTGGGATGTATCTTGAATATTCTACCCTGCTGTTGTTTCCTGGATTGTGATGAGTGGAGTGTGGGTTCTCCAATGCCCAATAAATGATCTCAAATTACACTGTACTGTCTGTCTCCTGTGTGTGCTCTCCATGGAGGACCAAGCAAGTAGCTAACTATTCACCCCTTGGTATCTCCCTTTCGGGAATGTTTGCCCATTTGCCCCATTTGTTACATACTGTTTCACCAACAATACACACCACCCAGCCTTTTGTGTACTCAGAGAAGAACTGAACAATAAGAATTTCACATTCCACAGGTTTAGATGGAGGTTCAGGTAATCCAATTGCATATATACACATAAAAAAATAAATTCTGTATTGTGTATTGAAATAATTACATTTCTGTATTTAATTCTGTATTCTGTATTCAAATCATTTACTTTATAGGTTGCGTCAGTAATTTGCACAAATGGACAAGGAAAGTACATTTATTACATATTATACTCCTGGAATACTCTTTTATTAGATGTGTATGATGCTGGAGGCACATTTGTACAAATGGACACACATTGGCCTGTTTACAGATTTAAACATCTCCTATAGGAGCCTGGTCTGACATATTTGTCTTATAATAGGAAGGCAGCCCAGTTAAGTATGGGGAACCCAACTCATCTTCTGATTGTTTTATCTTATCTGCTTCCTTCAGGAAAGTGTTATTGAGTAACTTAAGTAACTAAATATTTGATGAATTTGTAGCTGTATGTTAGTCATAGTGTAATTATTCTGATACCTGATGGATTGGAAGCTGGTGCTTTTAGTTGTGATGTGATTTTGTTTGATATGTTTTTTTTTTTTTTCAAGTACACCTTTTCTGCTATCTATTTATTAATTTATCTATTTAGGTGAACTCTTATAATATTCATTACATGTGAAGTGAAATATTTCATGCCTTTGTTTTACTGTTGACCAGTATGGCTTTCGAATTATTAGAATATTTAAATCCCGAGAATATTCCGAGAAAAACAAAAACAAAAACAAATGAAATATGTCCATTTAAATATAATTGATATAAAATATAGATTGAATCATGAACAAATACAGATATTCAATTTTTTTAGATGCACTAGTATATACTGTATTAACTGCTTGAATTATAAAAAAAAAACATCTAAAAATTGATGGAACTCAATGGAGGTTTCTTCATAAATCATCTCCATGTCCAGTAGAAAGAAACTGCATGTTGTGAGATGTTTTATTGATATAACCTTGCAATCTGAATAATTCAGCTCAAAGCAAGTCCATTTATGGACTTCTACTAGGAGGAAGAAGAAGAAGAAGAAGAAGAAGAAGAAGAAGAACACGAAGAAGAAGAAGAACACATGTATGCATATATTAAAACCATTGGTTTTATTTAGGAAGCAAACTAAAAGAAAAAGTGCAACAGCAGCAGGTTTTTTAATTAAGCATACTGCACAGGGCCAGCAAGAGGAGAAGAAAAATCTGCCCTCAATACTACAGATGGCAGAGGTTTTCCTCATGCTGCCAGTTTGACCAATAACTCATGGCTGACAAAAACCCAGATGAGTTATACCTCTGTCAAACTGGCCAGGAACATAAAACAACTATATATTTCATTATCAATTTCATGCTTGGGTTAGCCATATTTTTCTCTGCTTCTCCTTGTCCAGCTTTAAGGTGTCTGCTTTGAAAAGGAGGCTTCTGTTGGCAAATACATACCTTTGACCACCAGAGTCCCTGTGCTGCTGGCCGTCCCAAATGGATTGCGGGCCACACACGTGTACCTGCCAGCATCCGATTCACTCACGTTGGTGATCCGGAGGGTGCCATCCTCCAAGATGGTCCATCTGTGCAAAGAAACGGGAAGAAAATCAAATGTCATCCTCTTTCAATCATGAGGTTCTGGCAATGCAATTCCAGCAATGAAAAGACGAAAAGCCCAAGTTCAGGACCTTCTCTGAAGGTCACAGTAATTTAAGGTTCAAATGTTTAAGTTTCTGTCAAGAAGAAAAACTACAAACCCTGAAAAATACCCTCTGTTAACCTCTGTCCGCAGACTCTAATTGGTCTAAAAATTAAAATTAGCAGTTTATTTTCTCCATGAATCTGTATTATCTTCATTGATGTTGCACATTTATACGTGATCTATCAAAGCTCCACATTCCTATATATTTATTCTGTCAGTCTCAGAAACTCTTATTCTGAACAACAAACACACAAATAGAAATGTAAGTCATATAACAATCACTTGATGTTTGTGCTAATTGAATAAAAACAACAAAAAGCTCTTACTGACCAAAGTGTGTAGCATATCCAACAAGATCGAAAGCAAAAAAACCTGATGGCACACAGAATGTGCTGATGGATTCTACGCATTATTTTTTTTAATGTACTCCACACTTTTTGATTAAATTCTTCATTAAACAGTGAACTGAACATGGCGTTGCCATGGCTACAACAGAAGTATAGCCATTTTATTTTCTATTCAAGTCAATCAGCAAACCTACATGTGTCATTCGTCCTAGGAATCTGAGACACTTTGAGAAGAAGCTAATTGTGACGCTTCAGACAACTGGGTCAGAATATCTCCAAAACAGGCAGGTCATGTGGGGTGTTTTTGGTATGTAGTGGTCAGTACCTACTAAAAGTGCTTCAAGAAGGATAACCAGTCAGCAGGCTCATTGATGCACCTGCAGGTAGTTGAGGCATCACCTCACAATCTACAGGACTTAAAGGATCTGCTGTAATGTCTTGGTGCCAGATAACAGAGGACATCTTCAGAGGTCTTGTGAAGTTCACAGGAGTCAACAGGTCAGAGCTATTTTGGAGGCTTGTAGGGTATCACTATAAGGACCTAAATGAAAGAAGCTAATGCAAAAAGAGATGTTTTTGCAGTAAAGTGCGTTTTGTAGTTACACTAAACTACACTGATTCAATTACACTACATGGCCAAATGTTTGTGGACACCCCTTCTAATGAATGCATTCAGCTATTTTAGGTTGCAACCATTGCTGACACATTTGTGCAAATGCACATATGGTTTGTCTAATTGCTGTAGATAAGTACTGCTAGAACATGACTCTCTGGAACAGATAAACATGAACCTAGGGACACCATGCCTAATGTCAAGAATGGGTTAAAGGGGTACAAAGCACTAAGAGTTGAAGCAGTGGAACTGTGTTCTTGGAAATGATGCTCCATCCTGAACTTTTGGGATAAGTTGGGGAGTTGGGAATAAGGTGGGCTGAGGAATCTATTGGCTATGTCTCAAACTTTTTCAAGCTAAAACGGTGCAGAACTACACTGCAACTTGTTCCAGCGCTCCAGGACTGGTTGACCCCTCATGGATTAACTGGTCTTAATATTCAGTGCATCAAATCACTGAAAGAGGTGTTAGAGAACCCAGCACTGAGATGATTCAGCATGCCCACTGACACAGAGTCATCCTCTAGTGCCAGCCTCAAAGCCTTTCTTTAATGATGCAAGGTGTCTGAAACTTTACCCCCTATTACGGCCATCCCCTTCCACCAACGACAAGCTTAGAGCAGCCTAACTTAGTTTAGTATCTCTGAAGTAAAATATATCTGTTCAGCCCTGTAGTCATTTCAACAGTGTGAAATTCTAAGAAGAGGATTGCAAATCATCCTTGTTTAGAGGAAAAATCCATCCCACTTTAGATCAGTTCAGTTTGGCTATAGGGGATGGTCAGGAACTGGTGGTTTTAGGATTAAATGTGTATTAAGATCATATGTGGGATAGATAGTACTGCGGGAGTCAGGAGAGTCTGCATGTGGTAGGAGGGCTCACACCTTCACACCAAAGCAAACCTGTAACTGTAGCCCAATCCTAAAGTACTAAAAAGGCTGTTCCATAATAATAATCATGTAACTAATACAGGGTTTCTTAATCTGTGGGCTGTGAAGCACTCTCTAGTGGTCTCCAGGCCCATCCTCAGGGGGCCGCAATAGTCCATAGTGGGCTGGCAATGTCATTTTAATGTAAAACAAAAAGTGCATAAGTGAAAATCAAGAGATCAGTTGTGTTATATAAACATTATATGAGTATAGAAATAACAATAGAAATAACAGTATATCACAGAATGAAGACAAGGCAAATTGAACATTATTAGTTTGAGACAACTCAGCTGCAGGTGCCTAATGCAAACAATTAGCTAACCAAAGATCTTAAATGAAGAAAGAATCTCGACACTGTCCTTCAGAAAACAGAAATAATCATCTGCAACTAGAGTGCAAACTACATCAGATATGGTGTGACAGCCTTTCTTGCTCATTTTGTGAGGTACGTTTAGGAAAATGTTTAAAGACATGCTGTTTTTGAAGCTGTTGTTCAGGCCATAATTCTCAAGTTTTCAGCGTCAGCTCTTGAGAAGTTAAAGGCAAAAAAAAAAATCCTGCATAAAAAGTTTTTTTTTTAATTTCTGTGGCACGTCTACACTAATACACACTCATCTTCCACAAGGTAGTGGTAAACCTTTTTCCAGGGAACACAGAATATCTGGGACATGTGTTTGATCTGTATTGGGAAATTGCTTACTTTTGGATGTCAGTTCAAAGCCTTTTTAATCATATGTTACCTTTAACTCAGAAGAAACAGCACTACACTGCTCTAGTGCCTTAGTAAAAGCCAGATAAAATCCACATGTTAATATGCTCATACATATTAATGACCTGGCTTGCAAAATGGATGAAAAAAAAACAAAAAAACTCAGAGCCATAGATTCTAACTAGAAAAGTGTATTTTCTACAGAAAGTGCAACTTTCGGTACCAACTTCCTACAGTTCCTGTGCTCCTACAACATGGAAAACATTTGTATTTAGTGGTTGCTATGGTATTCCTGGGGGATTCTGTGGAGCTGCAATGTGGTTGCTTTTCTATTTAAAATGACTACTAAGCTGTTGCCAAGTGGTTGCTTTGGTAATACAAAAGTTTTGTGAGGTGCCGGCTTTGGCATACCAGATCCCAAAAATGCAAGTGCATTTCCTGTAAACACCTAGCAAACCACCTCACCAGCCACTTAACAACACCATAGTAACCATGTAATAATTTGATGAAAACCATTTAGCAACTACCTATCAACCTCATGCAACCAATGGGATGCCAAAGCTTCTGCTTAGCAAGTAACTAGTCACACCCTAGCAACCACTAAACTACTCTATAGCAACATAGTGACTTAGCAACACTTTAGCAAATACCTGAGAAACCACTGCAAATATCTACCCAAATCAAAGCAATCACCGATCAACTACTGAGCAATGGCATGAACTATCACATTCTAACAACACCACAGCAACCACCTAATAACTACATAAGACATCATAACAACTACTTAGCAACACCACAGCAAACACCTGGGATACCATTGCAAATATATTCCAAATTCAAGCAATCACCTATCAACCACCTAGCAATGCCAGAGTAACCACATGGTATACCAAAGCAACCACCTCCTCCCTAATGTAGAGTAATGTAGAGAGTCCTGCAGAGCTTTGTGCTCATCCTGCTCAAAAACACCTGATTCAGAGCTACTAAACCTATACCTCTGCACTAAACCGACTGTATGATCATACCGAGTTTGATCTTTTACACAACACTTACAGTAAATTTCATGCTTTACATTTCATGAAATTGAGCGACAACAGTTGAACTTGTGTTCTCTGACAGGCTGTAGGTGAGCACTCCAGCTGGGTTTTCTAATTATTGGGAATGGAATCAAAAACACGAAACAAAGTGGAGAGAGAAGTAGGTAACAAATACTCCCAACATAAATAAATGATGTCGAAAACCTGGGGCTCGCGTGACCTTCTCCTTCAGCTAAATCAAACCAGAGAGCAGTGAGCCCGCAAGCCAAAGAAATCAAACCATCTTGGGCCGTCTCCTTAAAATAAATATGTATTTACTACGGCTGGGAGAGCAGGCCTGACACGGGGCGCTTTGCTCTGATTTATTGACAAAAATATCAAACGCTGAGCGATCGAGGTGCACCAAACAGATGACCTGCGGGGCAATGAGCTGAAAAACAAATAAAGGAGAACGGGAGGAGGAAAAGTGAGGAACTATCTGCTTACCCAAAAAGCAACTTCTGGGCAGTTTTAAGCTGCATTTGTATTCTCGTCAAGCCACTGTGGCTTTGTAATCATTTTTCTATCTTGGCCAGATGAGCACCCTGTTGGAATATGATAACTAATCGATGCTTCTCTTTGCACATTTGGGGCCAGTCTGGAGCGATACGGAAAGACTATGGAAATGTGGCAATGGTGCATTGATTTGAATCCAAACTCCACAGTGGGAAGCCAGGAAGAAAAACTCGCAAGAAAACAAAGACAGTGGTGTTCACACTTTCACTCCAGCACTTAAACACTGGGTTTCGGGAGCAACACTCCTGAGTGTGAGGGTATTAAATCTATTAGTACTTGTTACTTCTGAAATCAAGGGTATTAGAAATAGTTGATTCTGCTTTTGTTGGAGTAACTGTCACTATTGTCCAGGATTGTGGATCACTGCTGTGAGGATTTGACTGCATTCAGCAACAAGAACATTAGTGAGGCCAGGAGGTTGGATGATCACCACCCCACCTCCTCCCTAATGTATCCAAAAAGTATTAGATGGAGCACCATCATTTCAGAGAACAGTTCCATCACTACACAGCTTAATGCTGGGGGTCTTTGTACTAGCCCACATCTGGCATTGGGAAGGGTTCCATTGAATTCATGTTTGTGTGATCCCTTATCTATTGGCAGTTCATTTTTACAGGGTCTAAACAAGGGGTCTGTGCTCATTTTCACATCTGTGTCAGCAAATGAGTATAAAATAGCTGAATGCATTCATTATAAGAGGTATCCACATACATTTGGATATGTTTGGTAGAGTATGTGTTTGTTTGGTATCTAGTTAACAGTTATTATTTCTGAAGTACATATACAGCACTTAAATAAAAAGAAATAAACCTTTATATCAATTTCACAGTATTTTAAATCATCACTGTCACAGAAAAAGCCTGTATCTCCAAAATGTGAACTGCACAGGAGAAGGAATAAGCCTTAACTTTCTACGGAAGCCAATGTAAAAAGATTTTATACCAAGTCATTTGGAGCATTTCTATTGGTCCATTCATCATGAAATTCTGACAATATAAAGAACAACTGTCAGATTCACATTATGTCAAGTGTGACTGCATTTAACTTTTTCATTCTACAACCTTCTGCCTGAATGTATCGGTGCTCATTATTATGCGGTGGGAAATTGCTGAATTAGCTGAAGGAATATAAGACTTTAAGATTAAAGCAAACCCATCACATCACACCATCTCACTTAACCCCACCACTAATTACTGATTTGCCCATTCTCATTTCAACCTATTGTACAGGAGTAACAGCAGTTGAGTTGTAAAGTATTATTGTAATTTTAGTTATATATAAGCTACAGTTCTCATGTGTGAGGTCTTAATATCAATTCACAATAATGTTTCAATCATGTAGACTTGCTGTAACAGGGAGAATTTCCTAACTAATCCTAACTATTACACAAATTATTTTGTTAAAACACTTTCTCAATAGAAATGAATTACCTTATAATATTCTTACAAGAATGTAAAAACAGAAAGATGGATATTTTGACAAGGTTTAATATTAAGTAAATACAGGAAAAAACCTTCTATCTCCAAATTGATCATTTTATGTGAATAGGAATTTCATTTATTTTAAGCCATGGGGAATTTTTATTAGTCCATTCATCATGAAATTCTGACACAAGTTAAAAAATCAACTGCCAGATTCACATGCTGCAAAATGTGAAAGAGCAACATGGAGATACAAGGTTTCTTTGACAGCAAATATAGATTTTGTGTATATATATATATATATATATATATATATATATATATATATATATATATATATATATATAACCAGTTAATGTTATCATATTTGCAATCCACAACCATACACACACACACACACACACACACACCTCATTTAAATATATTTAATATAGCTACTTGTTAAATCATGCAAATCTTCTACAGAAATACAGTTCGGCACATACATCTATTTCTGAGGCATATTTGAGCTTTTTGTTCATGATTTTGAAAGAGTTCTGTTTTGGGCCTCAAAATTTGAAGAATGCATCTGCTTTTCCTTCTTCCACTGCATTGAAGAATGCTTCATAGTCCTACAAACACATAAAGAGCAGAGAGACAAGATCAGAAAGGTCAGTGATGTTGATACAGGCATGCATCTGAGATTTTCTCACACATCTCCTTTAGTGGAAGATAAAACTCATTGGACATTTCAGCTGCATAGTTTACACATGCTCATTCCACGCTTTAGTGAGTTTGACAAGAATGAATGTTTCTGGTGTAATAAACAAATTGAGCATGAAAATGTGGTTTGAAGTGCTGAAGGGAGAATCAAATTAGCTGCTTCTCTAAATAAAGTGATGCACTTAATTTACTTCATTTAAATGTGAACATCATTGGAACATAAAATATACTGTATTACATTGATAGTCAACCCTGGTTCTGGAGTGCCAGATTTCTGCACACTCTGCTGATGTATCTGCTCTGATGACTTACTAAAGCTGGTGAGTTGAATCAGGTGTGCTTGAGCAGGAAAAGCTCAAGAATATGCAAGAATTTGACTCCCCAGGACTGGGTCTGTCTACCGCTGCTGTATTGCATTATGCTTCATGTAAATATACACCAACCACCCAAAACATAACAACCACCTCCTTTTCCATTTGATCACCTCACTGTCCATTTGATCAGCTCCACTGACCATACAGGACCACTTTGTAGTTCTATAATTACAGACTGTAGAGCATCTGTGCTTCCTTTCAGCCTGTTCTTCAGGACCCCACAGGACCAACACAGAGCAGGTATTATTTGGGTGATGGGTCATTCTCAGCACTGCAATGACACTGACATGGTGGTGTGTTAGTGTGTGTTGTGCCGGTATGAGTGGATCAGACACAGCAGGGCTTCTTGAGTGTTTAAACATGATGTCCTCTGTTTTAGACACTCCTATATAGTTGTTCCTCCTCGTAGATGTACTGGTTATCTTCTAGTCCTTCATCAGTGCTCACAGGATGCTATTGGCTGGATATTTCTGGTTGGTGAACTATTCTCAGTCCAGCAGTGACACTGAGAAGTTTAAAAAGTGGACTGCTGTGCCTGATCCAGCATAACACACACCACAACAACACCACCATGTCCGTCTTAGTACAGAGATAAGAATGATCCACCACTCACGTAATACCTGCTCTGTAGTGGTCCTGTGGGGTCCTGATCATTGAAGATCAGGGTGAAAGTAACATAACAATAGTTTGTTTCTAAATGTATACTTAAGTATTATAAATACTACGTATAAAAATTGAGACTGCATACTCAGGGTTAACATTTTTTTGTCTCTATAAACAATGTAAGAACATAAATTCCAGTTCAAGTACAATACACAGACTTTAGGGGAGGTTGATATTAGAACTTGTGTCATGCACCCTCTCTGAATTCGGATACGACATGACGATTTGGTCAACTACAAAAAAATACCTTGATCTATCAATATTCACACAATATTCCCCATCATTAATGAATGTACAGGTATAGGCCAAATATACATTTCTTTACAAACAGGAGTAGAAATCAATTATACTTCACTTTCTAGTTTAGAAGTACTAATATCACACTTGAATGAACTTTTTGTAAGTTCAATAATAATTCAACTACTATTACATTTTTTACTGATAAAGCAGATCATAGAACAGAATCTATGAGCACTTCAGTAAAATACAGCACTG
>CM067504.1:32427150-32441279 GCA_034509495.1 Acestrorhynchus altus | reverse complement strand
TATATATATATATATATATATATATATATATATAAATAAATAAAATATTCATAATATTCATATAACAGCCAACAAGAAAATACATTTGTCAATGCAAAATGTACTAGTCATGTCAGTAAAAGAAATATTGTGGATCTGGAATGTTTGACCAGTAGTGAACATATATTATGCAGCGGCATGTTGTTAAACAAGATTACATCACACGACAATGACAAATAGACTGTTTTAAATGGATTTTTTTTTTTACTGGTTTACAATCAACCACATAATTACCACTTCCTTGTTTATACACTCAATGTTCATTTCATTCAGCTTCACTGACCACACAGGAGAACTTTTTTAGTTTTATAATTAGACTGCTGTCTATTTGTTTTTCTGCATACCTTGTTAGCCTCCTTTAATCCTCTTCTTCAATATTCAGGACCTCCACAAAGCAGGCATTATGTGGGTGGTGGGTCATTCTCAGCATTGCAGTGACCCTGACATGGTGGTGGTTTGTTAGAGTGGGTTCGTGTGTTTGAGAGAGGTTCAGACACAGCAGTACCACACACCATTACCATGTACCATGTAACTACCCCAAAAAATAACTGCTCTGTGGTGGTCTTGTGGGGTCCTGAACACTGGACAGCAGTCTAATTATAGAACTATAGAAAGTGGTCCTGTGTGGTAAGTGAAGCTGATAAAAAGGAACAGTGGGTGTAGAAACAAAGAAGTGGTAATGTTGTGGTTGATTGTAAACCAGTAAAACAAATCAATTTCAGACAGGTTATGTGTGTATATATACACAGGATATTTTTGATCATTTAAATATTAGATATAACCTATGTCTTATTGAGTCAGTTATATACAGTATATTGGCCTCACAGTTGTATGACACTATGTTGGCTGCAGTACAGCAGTCTTGCATTATCACTGGATCTTCTCCACTGTAATTTATTGTAAACAAAACAGTTCTAAAATATAATATTTATAGTGGGATAAAAGAGCAAAATATAATATATTAGGACCATATATTATAGTGACCATTGTATAGACATATTCATTATTTTGTTCACAGTAACATACACATCGCAACCATATATTTTACAATGAAATTCTTGCAACCACATCTGCTGGTATTTTCCTAGTCTTGCATATTTTTACAGTGAAAAATATAAGATATGATGGAGTTCTTTGGCAGATCTTAAAATTGAGAGTTTGTCTTCTCACCTTGGACACCAAGGTCTGCCCGTTCTTAAGCCATCTGTACACAGGCTGGGGTTTACCATTAGCTCTGCACTCCCAGTGGAGATCATCCTCGATAGCCATGTAGGCATCTCGCAACGTCTGAGCCCAGTGTAGGTGCTCCACATCTGCAAGGTAGAAGGGTCCACAAAAGAAATGATCTCTCACTTTGGAGACCACCGTATGTAAACACAGGCTCAAAATGTCATAAACAAGAGATTGGCACTTCATTCCATTCATTCCTGCTCTCCCATGGCTCTGCATGGTAAACTTGCATGTTTACTGGTGAAGCCTTCAGCCCATTATAAACCACCACACAGTGAGGTTAATTGGTACACATTAATTTCAGATTATCCTGTCTTTATAGTGTCCTTTCTTGGTGTGAGCAAAATTGTTTTTTACCGCTGACCTGACGACTCATCCCACAGCTATTTTAATTAGTCTGGCTCTGCTGAGTGACAATAAGATGTGTTCGTTCACAAGTTATTCATTATTCAGTGCCAGTTACCATGCAGTCCAGTGCCTGACATGCAATTAAAATTTCTTCCATTGATTTCCCTGCTGTAAAGGTAACAAATCAACAAAATGCCACATTCAATAGATAGGATTAAGAAACATGTTCTGCACAACAGACCTGTAATTAATCCAAAGCACTCCAATCCGTGACACTCAAAGACATATTTTTTACCAAATAAACATGTCCAATTTGTGGCCTCATTAGCTGGGTATGTGTCTTTCTTCCTGTTGTTAACTGTTTCCAAGCTACTCTTACCATTAAAAATTAGATGTCCTTTGGAGACGCTGCGGCCTCTGGAATTCTCTGCCACACATTCATAAAAGCCAGCATCCTCTGGGCGGAAATAAGGTATCTCCAAGACTCCGTTAGAATGATTGATTTTCATTTTTCCAGGAAAGGGGCTTCCATCTGCTCTTCTCCAGGATATGGAAGGCACTGGACTGACCAATCAAACAAGCAGAACAATCAAACAATATTAGCACCGGTGGTAATGGTTAACATCAAACACCAATCAATCAATGTCTGAGAACAATATTTCTTAATATTACTCAAAAGAATGAAACAAACCATAAAGTCATTCTCAGTGGGCTTGGTAGGAAGAAATGCTCTGTTCTAGAGAAACTTACCAAATATGGCAATACATTTATAATAGCTTTAAAAAGGTTTTGGTTTGGTCTTCCTATTGTGTTTTGATCAAATCTGACCAATTTCGTTTTCTCTCTGAGAAACGTATTTAATGTGTTTATTGATTGTAGCTATTGATTATTATGAGCTTGCATGACTTTGTCCACACCTGGTATCTGGACACACACAAAATAAATATAATAAGTGTTTAAAATTGAGTTCAGGCACATGATCATACATCAGCTGGATGCTGTCCCTCTTCCGTACCCTCACATGCATGCGTGTACAATGAATGTGTGGATGGAAGTGAATCCAAGCTAGAAGCAGGGGCAGTTCATCAAGATGAAATGTTTCAGTTTCTGATATAATGGTACTGTTCCAAATCCAGACTGTTCAAGATGTGAAATTTAGGATTATTACAGATTTTTTTCAAATAGGAATGAACAAGGTTTGTGCACCCGTTTTGTGTTCAGATTATCCAAATACACTTAACACTTAAATCAACCACAGAGAGTAGCACAGCAACCACTTAGCAACACTGGTACAGAAATATAGCACACTGTATTTTAAAATCAGTTTTGGGGTGTTTGGATATCCGACTACAATCATAATTGTACCGAAGTTTCTCAGTCTGAATGTTCTGGATGCTCAAGAAGAGTGTCGCACTAGCCTGGCTTAGTAGTTCCTTATGCCTATGTGGTTACCACAACAAATATAGATAGATGATAGATTTGTGATGTCCAGACATGCAAATGCAATCTTATCCCTTGCAAAAAAAACAATGTGGACAGTCATCTCAAAAGAGAAACAAATCAGATTTACCTACAGTTTGAACATAGCCTATGAAACAAATATGAACAAAGCCAGACATAGACTGACTTTAACATGGGACTAGATATACACTGAAACACACCTTATATGATCATGTTAGATAACACATAAAATGCCATACATTTTGTTGTAGTCAAAGAGAGCTAACCGTGCACAAAGCTGGAACTCCAGGACCAGGGTTGCCTGCCCTTGTACTATGGCATCACTCTAAGAACCCTGTGTAGTTTTTTTTTTTTTTTTTTGAAGAGGGAAATGAACCTGCACTAATTTGTCATTTGGCTTCTTTAAGGTATACCTCTTACTGATCTAGGCTCTCTGTGCAACTGTGCACATTGTGCTTGTATAACACTAACCAACAATATGAACATAAACTAAGCATGCACTAGAAGGGCTGTGGCGCACTGGAACTGCTAATGTGCTTAATGCATTCAACCTACTACCAAGTGAACACATTATCACACTCTATTGTGGAATTTATGGAAGGTATTTCTACGAAAGATGTTTCCGCTGCGCAATAAGTGCTGGTCAAAATGTTAATACACACAGTAATAAACAAGAAACTTCGTCCAAATATAATACAGTAATATTAAACCAGCCAGTTTTAAAATATGCCTCCACATTTTGACCTACATGGCAAATTTGCAGACTTCCAAAACCGCCTGCCTACTAAATCCACAGCTACTCAATGCTTGACAGGCCTCCTGCAGTCTGCGTTCCCCTGACACATCACCTGTAGACAATCAGAGGTCTCCACCTCCCACCCATGCCCTGAAACTCAAGTTTCAGCTGTTTCTGTAATGATGAATGCTCTGCTCTCTCCCAGTAGCCGCATTTTCATAAGATTAAAGAAGCTGGTGTTTTCCTGAGACATTTCTCTTAAATAAAGCACTAAGATGTACTGTTTGCCATGTGTGCCGATCCCTTGCTGGCTATAGAGCTCTCTGGAGGCGAGACACAGTCCATATGCTAGACCTACTTTCCTAAAGCGAAGCACTCAAGCCTGACCGATGATCCTTTGGCCACATGGAGAGTTTCTTCAAACTGGACTTCGATCTTCGGCTCGTACTCTCCCATCACAGCTGCAAGGGTGGGAAGTAAATAAAATTTCAGTGACAAACATAAGTGATGATGTTAATGAAATTAAAGCTGTATTTTTATTATTATAAAGAGAAATCCATTTTTTAAGAACATCACTGTTGTCATATAACCTCCTACCTCTTTGTACCTCATAACTGTTAGCTTTTGTTATTTCTATATGTAATTTGAAAACGTCAAGTTCCCTTTACATTCAGGCACATTTCAAGATGAATGAACCATATAAATTGATCTAAAATTACATGGAATAATATATCATTACATTAAGGCAGCCTCAGGGACAGAACCAAAATCAGGGGCATGTTGTGAAACAGGCTGTCAGATATGGTGAGCAAGCTTGATGTATTTGTACAATTAGTTATTTTTAAATGGAAAGAAACAAAGACAAACTCTTAAGCAAGATTTTGTTTTTTAATAAATAAAAATAAATAATTTATTTTTCTAAAAATGTTAATGAACAGATATGGTATATTTGACGGATTAAAAATAAAATAAAGCATTACCCTTAAAAACAAACAAACCAACAACAAAAATAATACTTAACATTAAATTTATTAAGTAAATATGAGTAAAGTTCAAGTATATTTAGCAAGTCTACTTTACGTAATAAGTATACTAATATCAGTGTACTAACAGTGTACTTGTAAGTGTACCATTTCAATACTTTTTGCGACATTTGGCCAGGTGAACATAATCTCTACCATAGACTTGAAACATATTCAACATATAATACATTTAATTATTGTAAATTATTATATTGTTTGTTATATTGAAAAAAAATATTATAGCTCTCTAATATTACCATGAAGCCATTGTCCAAAATGTAATAAAGGCATTTAATGGGAACACTATATGGAAAATAATTACTGGGACACCTACTTATTAAATTTTTGCTTCTGTAACCAATGATACTAAAAAGATGCTATCCTGCTTTTATCTCTGTCTTTACTGTCCAAGGAAGGTAATTTTCTGAATTTTGGAGCATTGCTGTGAGGATTTGATTGACTTCAGTGAGAAGACCATTAGTATAGTCAGGATTTTGAATAATCAACATCCCACCTCATCCACAATTCCTTAACTCATCCCAAAAGTACTGGATGGAACACCATCATTCCAGAGAACACAGGTCCACTACTTCATAGCTCAATGCTACGGGGCTTTATACCCCTCAAGTTCACAGCTTGCATTGAACATGGAACCAAAAGATCCAAGACTATTGTGCATCATTGTGCATCAACCTGTGAGCCGATGAAGTAAAATTGGACTGTTTAACCAAAATCACTGAAGTTATGTTTGGAGAAAAATATAGTTAAGCATGTAGTTGGAGCTATTGTGATTTGGAGTTGTGTGGCAGCTGGTGATCCACAACACACACACACACACAAAAACAAAAAAACATATTTCTTCAAGAAATGACTTTCGGAATGGTCATCAGTCACCTGACTGGAAAATCATTGAAAATCTATGAACCAACCTTCATGGGGAAGAGTGGATGGAAAAAAAAAAGAAAGGCAAGCAGACTACAAAAAGTGTTCTGATTCCGTGATATCTGCCACAGTAATGATTCAGTTCCATGTCCAAACTTTTGCTTTATTGTTTTGGGTTCATTAAGGACATGCTGCAAACATTTGCAGAGAAATTTGATTAAAAAAAATCATGCTTGCCACAGAAAGCACGGAAAAAGTCCTTGCACCATTTATCTTACACTTAATGAATTTTGCTATTAGACATTTTCTTTGACATTTCTGCAAAGTCTATTAAAGCTATTTTAGTGAAAGAGCATTGTGAGAACTAAATTTACATACCACTGTTGACAAGAACAACAATACAGCACTTTTTAAATAGAAACTGCAATGAAGTCCATAAAGAGAATGCTTTTACATTCTCATAGATTTATGGTTTAGGAGATATGAGGTTTTATTATGACAACAGAGACAAATATACAATGCGTTATATATCATGCAGAATACAGTCTGTACATGAATAATGTATAGTGGTGTGTGTTTCCATGTGAGAGGACAGAAGCAGTTTCTCAGTGAGCCATGAATGCACACACACACACACACACACACACACACACACACACACACACACACAATGGCTCCAAGCTGTGGCAAAACAAACACGGTCATGCTCTAGTCAATTGATTCATGTCTAGTAGGGTTTTCACAGTCCTAGCTGACTGCACAGGATAAAGCAGTTAGCCCATTGAGGATCCTCACCATCCCTACGCAGCACCACTGGGGTTGGTGAGCTGTACACTGTGGCGTTGGTCATCATATTTTTTACCACGCACGTGTAGTTCCCCACATCTGATGGCTCCACTTTAGCAATGTACAAGTTTCCTGTCCTCTGCGACACAAAGCGCCGGTTATCTCTGATGAGGACGCTCGGTCGGCCATTGTAGATCCACGAATATCTGATCTCTGGAGGAAAAAAAAATAAAGAACCCATTACTACACATGTTAGTATTGGATTTTTAAATGAACAGACCCTAACAGAACCTTTACACTGCTGTGTCTGACCAATCAGTAATAGAGTAGCAACAGTAACTTAGTAAAGACTATGGGGGTCTATTGTCCTAAACATGCTTAAGGAAAGCCGATTCATACAGATTTCCATAATCATCATTGTTGAGGTATGCCTACTTTAATATTGTGCTGGAGATAAGGAGCAGTTTGCTTTTTCATTGAAAACTATTTGGTTAAGAATGAGCTGTGTGCATATAACTGTCACACAAAAACCTTGTATCTCCAAAATGGCAATTTTACAGGAGAAAGAAAAAAGATCTTTTTAACTTTCAACGGAATGTAAAAAAAATTGGAGCATTTTCATTCAACATGAAATTCCAACACAATATAAACAACAACTGCCAGATTCTCATTTTGTCAAAGAGTGAAACAGAAATCACAAAACAATAGGATACTATTGTTATAAAAGACGTTTGAGAGACAGCAATCATTTCTGACCTTCTATCATACATTTACTGCACAAACTACCTTTCACTGAACATTCAACACTTCTAAAATGATATATTATTAAAAAAAAAAATTACCTGCTCAACAAAAGTGTGTCTATCTGTGAAAATACTCTTTAGAAACTAAACCTTGGAGGAAACATCACCTTTCATGAAGGCAATAAAACAAAAAACACCACAATTAAATATAAAAAAAGGTAAATGCTGTACAGTGATTAAATCAAATTGCTGATTTCAATTTCTCAGGGCTCTGTGTAGAATTGTCGTTTCACAACCATCATTCAGGCATCTTGACATCCTGTCATTATTGCAGAAGGTGGTTCTAAAAAAATCTTTAAAGTTTGGAGTGTTTATAAAAAAAAAAAAAATATCTTCATTTTTTTAAACATTGTTTTTCTGCAGACAAATAATGAATTAACTTTTAATGAGTTTGAATCATATTGCAAGGAAGAAAATAGACACAGATACTGATTTTTACTGAATTTGTTAAACAGTTAATTGTCTGATATATTTCTCAGAAATGCATATTAGTCCTAAATTTGCACATTTTCCAAATTCTGTAATTAATAATTATCTTGTAATTATCTTGAGGCACTACATGCTTAGACATTTTGTTGCTGTTTGTTCATTAGCCTTAAACATCATCATTTTTTTGCTGGAGAGTCAAGGTCAGTGTTAAACCCTGCCACATACAAAACCTTTTTATATAACAGAAAAACCTAATAAAAAACTAATGAAAAACACTGGTGGCTAATCACACACAAGCACTAGTGGATCATATAATTAACAGAAATAGTCAGTGCCAGTTCTGCTGTTAAGGTTTGCATAAACACATCATTACAGTGACTTACGCTGGATCTCAGTCACAAGCAACCTTTAGCTGAACACCATTAAAATGTTACAGTGACAAGCAGAGTGTGTAGAATTAGATGAATGACAGACCAGAGATGCCACATTCAATACAGACTCAAAGTTCTATCTAACCAAACAATAGTGACAGGCTTGATTATAAAACACATTTATCTAGAATATATACAACTGTAAATTCAATTCAAGCTTCAAATTATGTTTTTTTTTTTTTTTTTTTTACAAAATATATGAATGTTGGATTGATTGGGATTTTGTACATATATATTTTTTTTATTTCAACATGTTTTGGATAATTATTTATATACTTCAAATGTTGCAATAATATGAGATGATTGGATATAATTTGTAGGTCTAGTGCATAATGTGTAATTGTGTCATATTTGTAGAAATTTTTTTTGAATGACATGCTTTTGCAGAGGTGTCCAATACATGGCTGATAGCTGATGCCAACTGCATGTGCATCATGTAAACAATATGAGAAATATGCTCATTTTAGCTTCTTAAAATGTGAGAAGCGCCCCTAGTGGCTGATACCTGTCATACTTCAGTTGGTAGTAGAGAGTCTATACCTAGAGACATGTACCAAATTTTATGGCAATTGGTCATTTCTAAGACATTTCAGTACCTGTAGAATTCTGATTGGCTGACTGGCCATTTTTTAACAGGACATCATACTCAGAGTCTAGGACAGCATATGGCAGCACAATGCTTTTGGACCCTCCAAGGGTATATACCTATAAAGAACAACTGGACAAAGCATTTCTGAATTAGTGCTTTGTGGACCTTTAAGTTTGATGCTTTGCAATAGCGCCACCATCAGGACAATCGGGCTGAGCTCAAGTGCTCGAGTAGCAGGATGGACTACTATCTGTTCACCAAGATTCATGTTCATACGACTTACGTTATGGTCTATACACTTTGTTTTAAAGGAGTAGTTCAATTTTTATGTCCATATGTTGGCTCCACATATGGATACCCACCAGAATCCCTGATGGACCAGGAGTATTTTTCCAAACAAGCCAACCAGCTTGATCAGCTTGTTCATGCTGATAGAATAGCTAGTCTATTAGCAACAAATGCAATATGCACCATGCTGGTCAAGAGTGCTGGTCAACCAGCCTGCTTGGCTGAGTAGCTTTTCAACCACCATGGCAATCAAAGACTAGTTTAGATCATCTGAAACCAGCTACCAGCTGAAACTGGCCTTAAACAGTATTTTCAGCAGGGCCAGGACTCAATTATTTCTCATTCTAGACACCTGATTTGAAGCACAGTGTCATTCCATCTTATTGATTTAGTTAGGCCTACAGCAATGACCTAACCCAAAGGTCTTTAGGCATTCAACTCCAGAAGTCAAGCCAGCTTCTTGTACCTATCATGAAATCATCCAGCCCAAAGGCCCTCTAAGCTCACATCCCCATTTCAGTCTTCCAGGATGTGCTCCACACTAGGAAAGTGGAGGTTTGATTAATTTTCTCACAGCTTACTGTGCAAACGGCCAGCACTTAGATAATATGGTTGCCCACCAGGGTCCTGATGGTATCAGAAGGGCTTAAACATGAGCCTCATTTGGGTTGTACACTGCACAAGGGGCCTAAATAGGACCCATGTGAGATTAAGGTGGCCTGTAAATATAGGGCCTAGTAACAACACGTATAAACCAACTCAGAGCCCATATTCTTCCCACATGAGTCCCGCATGAACATGTTGGCTGAGTAGCTTTGGGCGGATATTCTCCCATATATATCCTGATACAAGTAGCCAGATCCTTAAAGATAAAAGGTTAAGCATCATGTCCAACCAACTGTGAATGCATTGTTTTATTTATCATGAATACACTGTTTTTGTCTTTTACTGACAACAAACCTGACTATAAATCATGCTTCATCAGACAAAAGCACCTTGCATTCACTACAAAAAAAAAATCTCAACTGTGGAAAAACAACTGTACAACACCAGAAAGCATTCATTGATTTTTTTTGTTCTCCAGGACTGCTTAATCCCTGTCCACGAAAACTGATCGTAAAAGGTAAACTAACAACCACCAATAACAAAATGAAGTGCTGGAAACAGTTGATAAAATCCCCTTAAGCCCTATACAGCTGGCCAATTTTTGACCACAGAACCACTTTTATATCACTGGGTGGTGAATAACTTTCAATCTAGCAGTGATACTCTTAGAACCACAGATCTGCACTTTGCAGCAGAGTCCAACTGATCAGCAAGAGGTGGCAGGATTGATGACATCACTGGTTAGATACCGGGTTACGGTGGAAAATGAGAAGGAAGGGGCTGTTTACGGTCTTTCTTTGCTCAAACAGTGTTCAAATTTCAGAATAAAAGCCCTGAGAAGGGATAATATTGATACATACATAAATAACAAAAATAATTTTCAGCTTGTTTTTATTTTATTTGGACAACTTTCAACCACAGGATTCCTGAGATAAAGTGTTCTAGTGCTTGTCAGCAAAATACTCAAAACACTTATTTGCACAGTGTACATGCTACAGTGTGCAGCTACAGGGTTCAAAGCATGAAGACAACTAAGAACAGACAAAAATGCAGATACACGCTTTTCAATGGACAACAGGGATATATCCATTGTTTGTCCATGAATTTATTCAGTTTGACTCTTCCCAACCAGTCATTACTTCACACTTTCATACAGAGGTTTGTCATCTGCAGTGAGACTGGCATCAAGCTGCAGTGCCTCAGAATGTTCTAGGGCAGACATCTTCCTCTCACCCCTTCTTCAATGGTAGGTATATTTTAATGATAAGCACTCACACAATGCTCTTTGTCACGGTAATGTGTACACCCAGTGATACACTACACATGTGTAATTTTGGATCAGATTACTTGTATTGTTTATGTAAAGGGAGATATTTATCTAATTGTTGGGTAGAGTGTACAACCCCCATTTGTAATGTATAATAGGAATTAATTCAAACACAATGGTAAGAATCTTTATATCCAAAGTTGCTTAAAAGTCTTATTAATCGCGAGTTAGAAGAAAAAACATGCCATGAAAACCTGTTTTTTTTTTCCAGACATTTGATTGGTGATACTAACTGCCCTGTGATCTTTCTGAAGACCAGAACTCTCTGGATCTAGCTGTAATCTCATTCACTTCAACAATCAAGAGCAAACCAAACTAAATATCTGAGGTTTAACTAAGACAGGTTGCACAAAAACTCTCCAGGCTGTGCTTGATTGGTTAAGGCCTTCATTACTGTACTAAGAATGACTGTCGATCTACAGTCCAGAACTGTACAGCCGGATCTGGAACTGCTATGTAGGTACCTCATAAAGCGAACTGAAGTAGTAATGAAAAGAAATGAAGTGTATTTTGATGACTGATGGCCTGATAACTTATTAACTTAAGTGAAACTCCACTTATAATCACAAGCTCAGAGAAACAGCCTCCAATTCAATCAGTTTCATTCAGTGGTTCCTTCTGATCCTTTTGTCTTATAAAACAGTTTGATGCTCTGGTGTTGCCTTAGAGATGTGTCTTTGTGGTCCCTCTGGTCCTGACAGCTTTTTCATGGCTTCATTTCTTAATGAGACAGAGAAGCAGAGCACAGAGCAGCTGGATCCGCCGCCATCAGTGTCAATTTAGGGAGCGCTTATTAAAGGGCCTGAAGGGGTTGGCAAGATTGAAACAAGGCTTGATAAGAGCTCGTCTGAGATCAGAACACAGTGTGTCCTAAAGTCAGGCTTCTTTTTCTGTTGCTTGACGTAAGGACAAGAGAGAAGTCCCGTTGTCTTCTGGGACCAAAAGAGTTGTTGAATTAAAGCTGTTCGGGAAGAAGTGGTAGTAGGGGGTGATGGGTCTATCGTGATTAGGGGGTGTCACAGTGGGTCCTGCTTAAAGCCTCAGCTCTCTCAGGGGGACAGGTCCCCTCCAGCTCAGCTTAGATTCTCTGCCAGACCAGAACACTGACTGTGGCTTGCTTTGCAAGGGCTAAGAATTGATTTGTACTATAGACGTGTGATCTCATACTAATGTGACAGACATGGCTCAGTTGCTTTGCATTTGCATAAGCAGATACTGTTTGTTTGCATGTATTTATGTGCCTGTGATGCTATTTTGCAACAAGCATTTATTTGAATGAAGCATATCTTACCTAACATTTCACTGATGATATACTACAGATGCCCACATACAGTTTAAGAGACAAGCTGAGGGGACCTGAGTGTTCACATCCAGTTTGGTTGGATCTGGGCTTCTCCTAGTCTATATGTCTATATTTAAAAGATTTTGGCCTTCTTTCGTTTCATCAAATAAGCATTATATGAGAATTTTGTATTTTTTGCTCTACATGTGCATTATTGACAAGCTGAGAGATACAGAAGCATCTGAAGAATTTACTTCTGTAAAACTGCTTAGTGATCAGTAGCATCATACAAATAAATCTGATTTGATTTGAAGATTTGTCCATTACAGATGCATCCCAGACCAGCAGAAATCAAGAAATTTTCACAGACTATCCCTAACCATAACATCGATTACAAAAGCAAATGTAAAGTGTAAAGTGTAATTTCATTACCTAACTTTTCACCTCAACCAAACTCTATCTGTGTCCTTAATGCAACATTTCAAGCTGACCGTTTAGGGATTTTCTCTGCTGTTAAACATGGTCCACACCATGTTTTACCCTTACGGCAAGAAAAGGGTTCAATGGCTTTCCGTACATCCATGCATTCATACATCCAAGACAATAACTGTCAAGAATGTTCATTTGTTAGGAGTGTAAAGATTCAATGAACTTTTTGTTTAGAATAAAATAAATAAATGAATCCACCATGGTATAGTTACATTATGGCTTTGGCTATCTAAACTGAATATCCATATGAAAGAACTTATGGCTTATAGAATGTGACAAACATTGGAGACTGTGATGGGGATTGAAGGGGGTGGGGAGGGATTGTGGAAGCCTACAGGGAGGTTGAGGGGTAGAGGAGGGGCGAGGTGCTTAAGGCCATCGATTCCGCTGGAAAACGCAGCCGAGTGGCAGAATGCTGGCGCGATGGCGTGAAATTGCGCTGGTGGCATGTGTGTGTGTATGTGTGTGTGTGGGGCACGTTGCGGGCCCGCTAATCAGCTGCACACAGGCACAGCAGACACTCATGGCCGAAAAAGAGGGATAAAGGAGCTTGTCGCTCCACACTGACTGCCAAATGCCTTTATTACCCACCAATAAAAGGCCAGGGCTTAAGAAAATAACCTTTCCGAATGACCGCAAGGACACAAGTGGCATTAAGACAGAGGGGAGGAGGGGGCTAAATGCCATGAGGTGGGTGTTTGAATGCAGGTATTGGAGCTGAAGAGCACACCATTGTGTAATATGAAAGCTTGGGATGTTCTAAAAGATGAGGTAGCGGAAGACTAGCCTCATGTTAAATTCTCTATGTTTGAAAGCTTTTAGTCTGAAGAGCCTGGAATATTTAGTGCAAGAGCTGGATGTCAGATGCAAAGAGCACCAGAAAAACCCATATATCTATTCCACTAAGACAGGTATAACATTACAAACATTACATAACATTACATTTCCTCATTGCTTCACTATGATTAGTTTTCATGATCAATGATCCATTTATGTCATATCCAAATGCACTATATGAACAAAAACATTCATTGTTTCTTACAAAATCTAGGTTATTAACAAAGTACCTTCCTCTACTGTCCAGCGAACATTTTCTTAAAGATTTTGGAGCATTGCTGTAAGGATTTGATTGTATTCAGTGATTGCTGTTTTGCTTGGAGCATCATCATTCCATACAACAATGCTCCACTGCTCCACAATGTGTGTGTGTGTGTGTGTGTGTGTGGTTGTGTGCATTTGCACATCTCTGTCAGCAATGGGTACAACTTAAAGTAGGTGAATGCATTCTTTATAAAGAGGTACACAATGTGTGCAATAAACAACAACGTTCAACAATCAGACAGCTTCCGCAAAGATATAGTGGGCTCTAAATCGCATTTAG
>CM067504.1:32412150-32422150 GCA_034509495.1 Acestrorhynchus altus | reverse complement strand
GATGTCTATATTTTCAGACTGTCAGCTGAATTAGCACTGACTTGACATCACTCACAGCATGTGATATGATAATTAATTCATAACCGAATCTGTGAATTTTAGGGGGTGGGTGATAAATTATCTAGGCACCAAATTAACTTCACACCAATTAACAGATCCTGAACAAATAGTTCAGCTCAATGTACCTTATTAAAAAGTCAAGAAAAGGAGGCTGTATTCTTTAAAGTTAGCAGGTGACAGCACGCTAAAAATACATTTAAAGATAATGCATGCAATTGTTTCCCTTTAAAGCTGATGAAAACGTCATTGTTGTGTATATACATAAATATGCATCGACCTCAGCCAAGACAATGGATTATCCATTTAATCCATTAATTCATAAACCTTAAAAAATATGAATGATGATTCAGCATGGACTTTTATTTTGTGGCAACAATGTACCACCAATTAGCAACAAGTGCAAATCCTTACAGCCTCCAGTGTCACTCAAGAATGTTTTGTTATTGAATTTCAAATAAACCCATATGTGTTTATGCAGCATACAAGTACTTGTTTCTTGTGTCCTGATTTGTAATTCTTCCCATGATACGTGAAGTGCTGTAGACCAGGGGTCACTAACCATTCTCCGGGAGAGCTACCCTCCTGCAGACTTCAGATTCAACCCTAATCCACCACACCTGATCCAAGGAATTACTGCCTTCAGAAGTTCTTGATTGGCTGAATGGAGTGTTAGATTTGGGTTGCAGTTGAAACCTGCAGGAAGGTAGCTCTCCAGGAGCAGGGTTGGTGACCCCTGCTGTAGACTTTCATTGAGTACAAAAAGCAGAACACGTGTAGCTTCAGGCTGATTTACAGAACTAACACATTCTGGGAAGCACTTTATTTTAAGGAACTCAAATAAAGCCTGAACCTGACATTTTTAAATGATTCAGTCACAATGCATTCAGCTGTATATCATAAGCTTTGTTAATACATAGTATTTGCATTATTAGATGTAATAATGCACAATAACCACTTTATTACCACCCTGTTAAAGTATTGACTTTGAATTATTATCTGATGCAGTAGGAGCTGCAGCGGGATATCTGTAGTAGCACATCAGTTAGGTTAGTACAGAAATCATATGCACTTAAGAGTACAAAAGTGGGTCACGGGGTGAAGCAGCAGTGACAGAGTTGCTAGAGGTGACAGTACAGACTTGTTATATGAGCTGAAAACAATAGCAAAATCAGTCACTCCTTATCTAAGTGCTCTGTTATGCTTGTCTGTGTTTACCAGCACCTTTCTTTGGGCTGCATTTCCATACAGGGAGCACGAATGGAAGGGTAAATATGAATGGTAGAAATTATGATAGTGTACCTTTAAAGACTAAACAGCACTAAATAATGTACCAAACAGGGTGGTAATAAAGGGTTTATCATGCATTATTACAAATAGCAATGTAATTATTACTGATTGTTACATAACCGACATCTAATTATATATTAAGAGTGGCAAATCTTAATGCATAAGAAATAAAGAATTTAGAAATGTCAGATTCAGACTTCATTGAACAAAGAACAAGACTTAATAAGCCCCTAATTTGTTCCTAAAAATAAAGTGCAAGTTTTTTTTTTCCTCATTAAAATGTCAGATGTGTGTAGACAAATGTTAGACTTTAACACAGAGAAAAGGCAACTGTTCTCATAATTCAAGCACAGTGAAACTCGAGTACACATAAAACGCCATTATCTTGGCTCTTACTGATAACTTGCTGAACTAGAACACAAACAACCAAGGAAGTTGACCCCTCCCCCCTTTCCCACACCCTACTCCACAAAAAAGGCCCCATTTTAAAGTCCCAATTGGAAATGGCATATCCCAGGATTAGCTGGGATTAATTAGAACTGTACATTTTAACACAGTCATTGCAATTCAGTCTATGAAGTTTCAGCAATTGCTGATTGGAACTTGAATTAATCATCATTAATCTTCAAGGAAGCATTCAGTTCTGCAAGGGCAGCACAGTTCCGGGGCGGCTGAGCTCTACTCACAAGCAAACTCCACTTTAGCCTCCCGGCTGAGGATGGTTCCGAAGGTATTAGTGGCGATACACTGGTAAGCACCTCCGTGTTTAGTTGCCTGCGGGTTATTGATTAAAAGGTTGCCCTCAACCAGACTGTAGTTTAAATCCATGTCAACATTGAGGTCTTTCCCATTGAACTTCCACCTGTGGATGAAAATCAAGATTATTATCAACACAGTTACAGTTCTCTTTTTTGATTTGCTGGCTTGGGAAAACTTTTATGGATGTAAGTTTGTGGTGATATATCTTATGTTATGTGCATATGTTTAATTCAGATTTATATAAAAGCAGCCCAGCTTAAAATGATACTAGAGCTATTTTATGGTTATAATCAGCTCTAAAAATGTTAAAAAGTACCTAAACAATTCTATGTAAAAGAATCATCTCAGAATCAGAGTAACCTTTAGACATTATACACATATAACAAAGTACAAGACGTGCCCTATCTAACTGGATATCATTTTGTGATGAATTATCACAAATTCATTTCAATTCAGCTCAAAAAACAATAGAAATTCACTTGATTCCAACTGACTTAAATCCCAATATAAATGCTAATGGAGCCTTTCAGTGCACGTTTTCTGCTCTGGCCATGTGTACTGTATATGGTCAACCTGCATGCAGACTTCAACTGATCAGTGAGAGTGGGTGGGGCTAATGACATCACTGACCCAGATATTCAGTTGCAGAGGAAAATAAGATGGGAGGGGCTGTTTGCTCTTTTATGCTCACACAGTATGATTTTTGTGTTTGACACTGTCAAGTATTTTAAATAACATTTTATTATGAATATCATTGTCAATCTAATCATTACAAATAACTAACTTTCAGTGCACAAATACACTGGATGTTCAATTTCCAGCAGGATTTTTTAGTCCTTATAAAAATTGTAGGCTCAAGTGAAATTCATACAAATCTTTAAATTCTCTTAACCACAAATGAAGGCAAATTTGAGTAGCCTATCTGGCCTGAGTCTTCTACAAATACTTTTCAAAATTTGAAGTTAAACACAGTTAAACTGTCACCAATAGTAGTGTATTGCACCCACCAAGGAAGTTGGTACAGCCTGAAGTGTGTAAACATCAGCATATTGGATGTGCTTCCACACACACACACACACACACACACACACACACACACACACACACACTACACAACTGTCTAACAATGCCAACAATGTTCTTAACCAAACAAATGATTTTATGAGTAGAAATAAGAAAGAAAAAGTCCAGAATATGAGAAACACTTTCAGTTGTTCCACTGCAAACAGATCAGAGAGAGATAAAGAACAAGAATAGCAAACATATGAAAGTAATTCTCTACAGCAGTAACTAACACCACCATACAAATTCAAACTTTGTCTTATAATGGCTTATAGCTCACATTTTCTGGGTAAACCTTTTACTTGTAAAATTGGTTTCATGATACATTCATATGCCTTTGTGCAATGTGTCAACACTTCATCTATAGCCTAGTCTGTACCGTCTATTCTCTGTATGACTGTATTCACCGATATTTCTGTACACTAACAGTTCAGTATAAATATATGTACTGTTACATCCTTTGTCACCAGTGTGAACTGACTCAAGTTGAAGCAAAACAGAAACAAATAACTGTCTCTTTGAGTCTGATTAAACTCCTGGTTTAAAAATATATCAGTTGGATTCATTCAGTGCTCTTTTGTGTCGAATGTTTGCTTGTTTAGATGTGTTAGTTGCTAGAAAAATGAAAACTTCAGACACCAAAAATATCATGGATAATTTGAAAGAAGGAGAAAATGGTGTACATTTATATTTACAGCATTTGTCTAATGCTTTTATCCAGATCTCTTACATGTGAATTCTGTTATACAGATAGGAGAATGTAGAGTTAGGTCTATTGCCCATGGACACTTACTGGTGTAGAGCGGTGGGCTTACATGGCTGAGAAATTGAACCCTATTCTGCCAGAGGGAAGATGGTGTTGTTCCCCAATATTTCTCACTAACTACATACTGTATATTTACAGTATCTATTACTAACCATCCCAAGGCATAATCTAGAGGAACACTTGATTTTTTGGTGTCTGAATCTTGATTTGGCCATGATTTCATTTGGAGCCCTAGAACCAAATGACTGCATAGGTTATTGTTCTGTGAGCCTCCTTATTCAATGTAATTTCTGTATTTCAGCTCTGACCTAAAGGTTAGTGAAGTAAGCTTGGGAATAGAAGGTTGCTGGTTCAATACCCTGGACTGGCAGGAAAATAAGTGGGGGTGTGGGAGTGAAGGAACACCTGAAATGCCCTTGAGCAAGGCAACTAAGTGTTTTCTCTGCCATGGATGAGGCCAAATTTATCTGGTGTTCTGGGAACCCTATACTACCTGTTCTTCAATGGTCAGGACTCCACAGAACCACCACAGAGCAGGTATTGACACTTTTGCAAGTAAATGTCTTGAGCAGTTGGAGGAGCTTCTGTCCTGCTTCTGTCTTGTTGGAGATGACCAAAGAATTTGTGTTTGGAGGCACTGTGGTCATGCCAGACCTATTCTCTATTGAAAATTTGTGGTAAAGTACAAAATCTGCTGGAACTGAGCTGCATGGGATCGAATATCACAGGACAACACCATTAGGAATCTCTACAACTCCATGCCTTATTGAAATAAATATCTTTAAGAAATATTGTCCATATCAGTCAAAATTGATTTATCTATCATTTTTTGTTCCTGGTCATCCTCTTTCTGAAGATCATTGCAATCCGACACTTCCTTCTGGGTGCAATTATTTTAATGACGATGAAGGTATTTATAGAAGTGGGAAAAAGTAAATTACATTGCCCACCTGTAGGGGGAGCCAGGTGCAAAGGACCAATTCTTATATAAGGCTGCTTTAACTTAATTAAAAAGTTAAGACTAAGTTAACAGTTGCAGATTCTAGAGGTACACATTTTGGTGTGACAGTGTTCTCCGAGGGTGCTCACCTGTAATGAGGCATCGGATTTCCTTTTGCTTTGCAGTTGATGAATATCTTGTTGTCCTCACTGCTCAGCGGGAACACGCTGTCGCTGGGCTCCTGGGTGAACACAGGACCATGCCGAATAATTCTCTCTGCAAGAAAACAAAAGCAACTCTTTATTTCAGGCCACAGGGGGCAGGACTTTGGACAAAAGCAGAAAACCAGCAATAAACAGGTGTGTGCAAGGCTAAACACATCAGCTGCATGTTTTCATAGCAAGTGCTCCGTTCCATGACAACTTCCAGCACATATAAGCTCATTAGAATGGTAGTGTGTAACAAGATGCCAGAAGGGAGCAGCTTTTATTTTCCTCCCCACATACTGTAGCTCCATATCTACATGACGTCCTTCTTTTGGCAGCCTTGCCACACACATGGCATCGCAAATAGCTCTGCTGTTTTGGTCGGCTGCTGCCAAGACACCAATCCACCTCTCTAATTACCCCATGTTGTGGTAATTACTCTGACGAAAATGTATCATTTCTTAAACGGATAAACAAGATCACGTAGAAGAATCGGCCTTGCTGTTGGAAGTATCTGTATCAGAAGCCACTTGGAAGTCCATATTTAGGCCCAGTGTACAGTAAGAGAGTTTTTAGTCAATATCCAGTCACCTGTGAAAATGTGTAAAAGGTTCATGATGAATTCATCAGCCTAACCCTTGGCTGAGTCGTGATTAAACCACACATGTATTGACTCACATTTGCAAATCCAATGTAATCCACACACAAAAGCCAGCATTCTAATACAGCCTATGCAGCTTCACTATCCATGTCAATCTGCCCAATGGGAAAGGAGCACTTTCCTTAAAGCTTTTCCTCTCTCTCATCCCTCCTCCTACTTTCTTCTGGTATGAATCACCTGCTCTTTCTCTACGGGCAGATGAACTTCTTTTTTACAGGTCTCTAACCTTGACAAGGACAAAGCGAAGTGCTCCCTCCCGCATCATCAGGCTAATGGAAATGGCCAGGCCTGTTTGCCTGGGGTGAGGGCCTCACGTCTCCTCGCTCAGCAGGAGGCGACGGCAGTTTTTTTTTCTCCCCCTTTCCCTTCCTTCCCCTTTTATATGTCCTTTAAATGAAGGGAATTAATGATCCATTCAGAGCCGGGGCTGCTCATCGTGGGGAAATACACTTCTCTCACACATGATTGGACCACAGGGAGGAAGTCCGCAGTCACCTCTTCTTCTAAATATGCCACAGACGTGGAGTTAGATGCCACAGAACTGGATTAAGAGAGGGAGGCTCATGCTTTTTAGAAGAAGAAGTTTGGCGGGGCACTGTAAGCCACTCTAATGTCAGCACTGGCTGTAAATTAATTTAACTGGGGCACTATTAAAAATGACATACAATGCATTTATTGAGTATTTAAGTTGTAGTTTTATGTATAAATAGTAAGTGAGTGACTTTGGTTGAGGTGAAAATGCTTAGCTGCTGTTATTTAACCTCAAAATGAAACAAAACCCCACAATGGAATAGCATAACGTGTCTTATATTAGCTATTCAACAAGAAAAACAACTGATTATTTGACTATGACAAGATAAATATCCTAGGGCACTAATCCTAATAGTTTCCATCCTAGGGCACTTTTAAGCAATACATTATAAGGAGTGCGTAACAGCTTACACAAAGCAGACCATACTTTTATCTTTCATACAACACTACCTGAAATATTTTATTGCTGATTTAACAATTCTGTACGTTTTACATTTTTAGTGTGCGCTTAAAATAGAACATTGGTCCCATCTAAAAAGTCATCCTGGCGGTTTTGGACTTAAGCAACTTGTTACTTAGCAACTGAAAGGTCACGGAATAATGTGAAGAAAAAATATATGCTGTTATCAGGTATAAATAAACTAGTAGAACAACTTTTTAGTCAATCAGATTGTGTCATCAGAACAAACAGCTGTATATATTTAGAGCTGTGCTCTACAGTTTGGCATGGATGACTTTTTTGACTCTAAACACAACTGTTTGCAGTATTTCCCAGGCATGCATACATTAGTACACTTACAATAGTACACCTAAATTGATTTTATTTTCCGATCACAACTTCCAGAGCATAACTCTTTGTTATCCTGTGGTCATTTTGACAACCTGCCCTAGTGGTGAACAATGAGAACTAAAAATTCCAAGATTCTGAAGTGTGTCTATGGGAAGTTTTGTCTATTCATTAAGAAATTCATTGTGAAGTCAGACACTGATGATGGATGACAAGGCCTGGTTCACAATCCCTGTTCTAGTGTATCACAAAGGTGATGGATGGGGTTGAGATCAGGGCTTTGTGTGGGCCAGTTAAGTTCTTCCACACCAAACTCACCCAATGATTCTTTTATGGACCTTGATTTGTGCACTTGGGCACAGACATGCTGGAACAGAAAAACTGTTTCCACAAAGTTGGAATGATATAGTTGTCCAAAATATATTGCTATGGTGAAGCATTAAGATCTCCTTGGCCGAAACTATCGGGCTGAACGATTCCCCTGAAAATCAACCCCATAGCATTATCCCTCCTCAACCAAACTGTAGTTGGCACAGTGCTGTCATGCACTTCAGCTTTCATGGTTCCTAAAAGTGTCCACTTCTCAATAACACCACTCAGTAGAATACTGAATGGAAGAAATTTCACCAACTTACTTGTTGTACTGGTGGGATCATAGAGTACCATGTTGTAATTCACTGTGCTCTTTAGACCATCCCATTTTTTCACTGGTGCTTGTAAGGACAAAGTGCATGGCTAAGTGTGTGTTAATATACACCGGTGTGTCACGTATCGGTCTTGTCCCTCTGGTCTGGTCTTTGTTTTATTTATCTCCCCTCGTGATTCTTGATTAGGATTAGGGACAGGATAGAACTTTATTGCTCCCTTGGGCACATGGAACTCACCTGAGTCACCATACACAAGTGCTCTGAAATGAGTTTGATATGAAGAAAAGTGTATCTTTGTTCCAAACATTATGGAAGGCAGTGTATACGGTATCAAAGAGTACCATAAATAAAAAGCTGTGACTGTTTGAAAAACAGTCCTGCAGGGCCTGTAGAGCCTGTAAAGTGTTGGATTGATGAGGTGTGTTATAACCTCAATTACTGGGGTTATTAAAGGGTGTTTCCACCTTGACCTCAAACATTCTGCTAAAGAGGGCCAAAAAGTGTAATATGCTTGACTGATCAGGTCAGTCACCTGACCTGAACTCAGCTAAGCAAGACTGGAAATGGCTGCAGGGAACAGATTCAGCATCAGACGGGTATCAGACAGTATTTGTGACAATACTGTTACTGTTATATATATGTTCTTGATATTGTTTCTTCATGATGTTCTGATGAACCAATAGAAATGTTCCAAAATTAGATGGATTAACATCTTTTTACATTGACTTCCATTAAAAGTTTTTTTTTTCTTCTACTGTATAGTTGCTATTTAAGTTTTTTTGACAGCAACAATGTTCAGTCATGTACTGTTAAATGTGTGACACATATATACACATTAATATTTGCCATTGATTTGACATCAGTACTGATATTTCTTGTTTATATTTTTATTCAAAAAGGATAACTATCATATGATATTCATTACATTTCAAAGTGACATATTGTGACATAAGGCTTTTAATTTATACTGTCTTATTAGTCATTTCATACTGAGACAAAAGCTATAGTGATCAACAGTAAAACAAAAAAAAAAAACATTCACTGTTCATCTAATGAATGAAAAATATATGACAGACTACTTTTTGAATGAAATTACAAATGAAATGAACCAAATGGGGCAGCCATGGCCTTGTGAGCAGAAGGTTGATGGTTTGGTTATGGGGCTGCAACCCAGGTGGGAAATGGCATGTAAACCCACCAGGGTTGAGACCTTATACGTTTCTAACTCCCAGACAAAGCTGGGTGAACTCAAATGCAGAAAGCTGGGCTGGCCAATGGGTGAGGTGAAAGGTGCTTGTGTGTTATGTAGTTTAATGAGCAGAGCACTGGTGGATGATTTAACCAGTGCTCTGAAAAGGAAGAAATGGATTAACAAAAATTAAATAAATAAATGACGGGATTTGAACCCCTACTGGGGCACTTGAGAGGCGAATGCGCTAGCGAGTGAACCAACGTGTCACCCAGGAAAAAAAGTAGTAGGCAACCCAGCTTATGAGCCTGGTTGGAGGCTAGAGGGACCAACTGAAAACCACTCCTCAGTGAGAAGGGAATAAGGGAAAAATAAAACTTCTCCTTTTAAAGGAGGACAAAGGTTAACAGAAACCCACTCCTGCTTTTAAGGAGGGAAAATAGAGAGGTGCTTCTCTTTAAAGAAGGAAGGTTGAAAAGTTCTAGGTTTTTAAAGGAAAGAAAAACAACACTCCCCTTTTAAAGAGGGAAAGTGGAGCAGCACTCCTTTTTGTAAAGGAGGGAAATTCTGAGTGCTTTCAGGCAGAGCTTCGGCATAGACACACCAAGACACCACTGAGTGGAACATGAGGAAGCCTCAAATAGCCTCCACACACCTGATCTCAATCAGGCTAATTGTGGCCCTGATTGGTAGATGGCTGCCCACTGGTGGCTGGGCGGCCACGGTGCGGGCGGCTCCTTACAAAAACTGGGTGTTGCAGTGAAGGCTTGGGGATGTGTTCCCACTGTTTTACTGTGGTGTGTGGGCATTCACTGTAAGTATGGGTTAAATGTGGACAAAATGGCAAACTTGTAAAAATGCAAGTGAAGTGAACTTTTTCACAATTTTCAAATTTCTGTGATGCACCAAAATATTGTCATATTTCAGATTTACATAAGGGTATGTAGATGAAATGTCATTACTCCAACAGGGAAAACAATACAACTGATATTATGGCATAAACAGTTTCACAGAACAAAACAAAATAAGAGAAAAAAAGATCAACAGCACAGTAAAAACATAATATATATATATATATATATATATATATATATATATATATATA